>VDFB02316709.1:56021-152051 GCA_007258455.2 Sequoia sempervirens | reverse complement strand
GTGATTTTGCTAGCAGTGTGCTTCAACTCTTTGGTTTAGTGTTGAGGCCTATTCCCTTATCGAGACCTATAGTATAGTCTATCCTTGATTGCACAAATTGATCAAAATGCATGAGCTTGTGTGCCTCTAGTGTCAATTGATGCCACTCATCGTGGTTCACCATATATGCATTGACAAAGGTTGGTTCCTCAACCTCTACAACATTATCCTCTACCCACTCTTTCCTTAGGAAAGTAGGTCGAATCAGTCTATCTATAGTGTAGGAAGCTATTCTCTGCACTCTCTATGACCCTACTACACTCCTATCATCATCTTGATCCCTATTATTTCGCACCCTAGTTTCCTCAATAGCCCTACTCTGCTGTATCTTCTGCTACATGGTAGCTGTAAATCCCTCGAATGCCTTGGCCATTCATTCAAATAGCTCTTTACTGCTATCCACATTTCTTCTTTCATTCCTCTATGGAATCTCCTCTGACCTATCAACTGTTCTATCACCCATAACTATCAATGGACCTTCTGCAAATGGATTGTCCCTTTTCCAATCTTCCTCCAAATCCCCTTTACTATGAGTGAAATATCTATGGTGACCACTTATATGAACCCTCAACCTTCTAGGATGGCAGGATTAAGGCTCCGATACCAATGTAAGAATGCTTTGTGCCCTTATTTCTGATGCTAATTTTTTTTTTTGTGTTTTTGATGTTTGATGAGGTTTTTTGCTTTTTTTGTTTTCAAAATATTTGCAAGAAATAAAATGCATGCATTAAAAAAAAAACAACTAAGATAGAGAACTCTTCCAATACATGATTTATTGTCTCAATATTCACAAGAATAAGTTCTTACAAGCATACTTGGAAATATTAGAAGACATGCAGTTGTTTCTTTTCATTTCTAGCTAAAAAGCAACTCCATAGAAGGGTTTGATTCTCCTTCAATTGGCTGCTTTTTGAACGTGAGAGGTATGGTTGTCTTCCTTAGGCTTGGGCACCCCTCTTGAGAATTTTTATTATTTTTTTGATGCCCTAAATGATGAAATTTCCCCCTCCTTAGAAGGTCGACCCCCTGCTACAAATGAAGATCAAGAAAAATATAGATTTGTGCCCTCTGAGTACTAGTTATGATGACCAAAGAATTCTACAATCACTCTCTTCAATCAATTTCTAAAAATAAATGCTTAAACCCTTAATTTTTTTCCTTTGTTTTGCACAAATAAAACATCTGATTGATGCCCTCCTAACTACCAGATTCAATAGATATTTCACTGCTTCAAATGGCTACAATCACTAAAGAAGGAATGTTCTCCAATGGCTCAAAGCTCAAAAACCCTTGGCTTTCACACTCAAACACAAATTCATCAAAAAAAAGCTCAATCGAATGAATATCAAATAACCTCAAAGTGAAATATATATCGTCTCAAGAGAATTTCAAACTTCTCGAAAAAGGAAATTAATAACATTAAAATGTTATTTATTTTCATCCTTTAATGTTTCACTTGAAACTTAGGAGTTGGCGTCTAATAATTAGTTCATTAATTTGGCCCCCTTTTAATGACGTTTCAACCCTCAAGTTATAACTTTAAGTTACCCCCTTTTAATTAATTAATGTTATTTAAGCCAAATAACATTAATAGCTCCTTAAATTCATCAACTCTTAATACGCCATTTGAATTAGGGTCTCATCTAATGATTCTTCATTCTTTCACACACCTTACTAAAAATGGTAAGGGTTCCAATCTGTCCATGTCTAACTTACTATAAATAGTAAGTTGAGCAAATTGAGTCATGTAAGCCTCAAATGAAAGCCAAGGCTAATCATCATTGAATGTTGGAGGTGATACAGTCCTCAAAAAACCCTCTTAACACCTTCATTAGCCTATGAGGGTCATAATGATAGGCTAATCTACTAAGTATAGATGTCTCACTGTGGAGGGGACATTACAAAAATGATCTTGAATGCTCTCTTGATGATCTTGTAAGGTCTTGGAATGCTTAACTCTTGAGTGCTTAACTTGATATCATGAATTCTTAATGAAATAATGATATGAGACCTTGTTTATATAGGCAATCCATCTAATATTCCATTCATTAGATCCCACAAGCTGACACTCATTAAATTTAAACTTAAAACCTATATTTCCCACTCAAAACCCTTAAAAAAAGCCAAATGGGACTCATACACCATATGTGGCATATGGGTCCAACTTGGGTGGGACTCGTACACCAAGGGTGGTTTATGGGTCCCACAGAGACTTTTTAGAGAGAGAAAGTATCAAAGAGTTAATAAATTAAGTCTATTTAAGGTCCATGTCAAGATTTTGGTTGAAATATGCCTCGAGATGGATAATATACAATCTTAGGGGCCTATTAGTGATGATATTAATGTCATAAATGCAAGAGAGCCCAAAAATCAAAGTGAAAGTGTAAATAAATATACTTTATAACATCAAATTAAGGAAAAATTAGGTCTATTTAGTTTAAAAGGTCCCTAAATCCAATGTGAATATGTACAACACATTACAACACTTAGATTAAGGAAACATTAGGTCCAAGGGCCCTAAATTTAATGCGAAAGTGTAAATGAATACACTTGATGTAACATTAAATCAAGACAAAGTTAGGTTTATTTTGCTTAAACGGGCCCTAAATCCAATGTGGATGTCTACAACACATTACAACACTAGATGAAGGTAACCTTAAGTTCATTTCAACATTAATTATGTATTGTCCCCATTTTAGCTCTACACTCTTCATTTGAAATTAGCTTATTTCCAAAAATCTATAGGCTAATCAAAAACATAAATTAAGGTTTCCTATTTCATAGGAGGTTTTAGATGCATTTTTCAAAGCTTGCATGTAGGAGTTTGGAAGTGAGTTTTTGTGGTACTTTTTGGTCTTTTAGAGAGCTTCAGGATGAGGTAACATGCATGATAAGAAAATGACATGTATTTCTGACAGATACTTTGCATGCGAGAAAGGTTTCTAGGTTTTTCTAGGTTTTGAGAGAGCTTCAAAATGGTGTAACATGCATCTCCATCTAACAACCTTTCCAGACACTTAATACTTTTAGTAAGTCATGACGGTTGCCTAGTTTGTGCTCAAAATGTGTTTGGGAACACTTACTATTTTTAGCAATTTGCTATTTTTAGAAAGTTTTATGTATGGTTATGTCATCCTAGCAACAACTTAGTCTTTTCATTTCATCATTCTATATTTGACAGAGAGGTAGTTTTGTTTGGGAATTGGCTTCTCCTTTCCTCTTGGAGCTAAGTTTTAGTAACTTAGTCATTTTTTAGTGTTGATTTTTGGGCCCCATACCTAGATTGATCAACTTCAAGTTTTTTTGAAAGGGGGATTTGTTTTGGATGCCTCAAGTGATGAGTTTAATATTTTTCATAGTTAAATTAATAACCCTTTAGCTTGGATGCCTAGAGAGTTGAATGAAAAAAGGTAATTTATTATTATTGGATAATTAAGTTGGACATCCCTTTTGGAGAAGTTGAAGTGTTTCACATTATTTTCTTGGAGGTTACAAAGTTGTTTCGAATGCCAAGAAGAAGTCTATCTATTTGTGTTTTTCTCATTCATTCTCAACTTTTGGAAAATTCATAATGTTATGTTGCCGAATTGAGTTCAGACTTTGCTACGAGGATTATGTATTCTCTAGATTTTTGTACCATTCTTCAGGCCTAAAACTATGGCTTCATAGATGGTGAATTAAGATCATGTTTCATTCAAAAGTTTGGATAGAGCTTAATTTTTGAATTATTACAAGCAAGTTGTTGATGTATAGCTTATTTGTATTGTTGTTGAAGAGTATGGTTGAAGCATATTTTTGTTGATAGCTCTGTCATCAAAATTATTTTGGTTCTAGGTATTAGCCCATGTTTTTTCTTTATGGAGGACATCCAGTATTAGAAAGAATAAGATTTTATTATTGTGTTTCTAATTTTTTAGAGGAGGTTGACCCTTCTTGGAGGTTGTACCATCTCTAGCAGGTTGCATTGGAATTCATGCTACTTATTTAAATTTTTTTTGTCATGTTTTGATCATTGGAAATGGGACATCATGATTAGAGGCTTTAGTTGACTATTGAATGAATTCTTTCTAAGCTATATGTGAAGAGTTATGTCCATTCTGGTGAAATTCTAACTTGTTGGACTGATTTTGGTGTTTTACTATTTCTAATCAGACTTGAAGAAATTTTTATTTTCTAATATTTAGAAGCTAAAATTTGAGTATAATCATTGTAAAAGTGTTAAGGATAATGTCCTTAATCATTGTTTGTATTTGGCCTTTGTTTTGACAAGTTTTGTAACTAATTTTTTTTCATTGTAAGGCTAGTTAGTAGTACCAATAGTCATTTATTTATTTGTTGCAATTTAGTTTTTTGTTTAGCTCCCACTGAATAAGTGGTTGAAGAATTTTAATTTTAGCATATTAAGTTTAATAAATTTCTCCCACTGAACAAGTGGTAGTGAGGATTAAATGGTCAACTTTCCACCTCATATTTGTAATATATATTCACTTACGTTGAATAAGTGGTTGAGGTCATGGTCAGTTATCTAGCTATTTTGTATTTCCAATAGTTTACTTTTCATCCATGGTAAGCTAGCCACCTAGCAAGAATTGTAATTTCATTTTCCAGTTGCTAACAATCCCCAACACTGTATGTTCTCACCTCACCCGTACTGGGATCTTGGTGATTGAAAGGTGGAGGGTTACTTTCCAAGCTAGTTTATATTTGGAGTTAATGCTAATAGTGGTGTTTGTGCTAATCAAATATTGAAAAAATAAAGGGAGAATAATACAATGGTATTAGAGCCTATTTTCCTACCATCCTATGAATTTAGTGTTTCAATTGTCAGATGTGTGACAAGGAAAATCGATACTACTTTAGAGGTTAGAACAAAACTAAATTTCAATTTTTAAAAGTTCTTGAAGATGATACATATTCTAAAGTTTAGAAATCATGAGCAATCTGATTTAATCATGACTTTTGAAGAAAAAAATATTTTTGCAAGGTCACTTCACACCACAGGAACAAGTCCCATTAAAGAATGTCAGAGTAGGGAAGAAGAAGTGAGAATACTTCTTACGTTGCAGAGATGTTTGAGCCAAGTAAGTAGTCACCTTCAGGGTTAATTAAAACAACATTGATGCTTGTAATGACCTCTCTAAAACATCCTTATTTTTTGAGGCATCCAAATGAAGAAATCAATAAGCTAGTTACTTCATGCCTCAGTGAAGTGATGAGAATCTTGGCACCCTTGGTGCCCTATGATGATAAAACTATGAAGAGAGTTGTTTGTATGATCACAAAAATTTTACAAGATCTTGATGAAATTGACAACAATCAGTACTCCATAAGTGTTGTTACATTGAAGAATTTTTTAGAACACAAAACAAGTATGTTGTTGATAGATTTAGGTACGCAAGATTGAATATATTATTTGATCCATTGCATCTTCATTTCAACTTGGAGTGAACAAGAGGAGGATGTAGTTGCAACAATGAGAAATATTTTAGTTTTAAGTATCCATGAGATGTCCAGATGAATTCCAAAATTCATCATAGATCTTTTCTACTAAACATTTATGAGCAAGAAGGAAAGAAATCTTCTACTGTTGGAATGTTGATCAAAGATTTGTTCAATCAGTGTGAGGGAAAATTGAAGCCTCACTTGAAGAAGATGGAGAAGATAAATGAGGTGGTCATTAATGTAGAAGACAAGAATAAAATGTTGTTTCTCAATGATTCTATGGTAGTTTCTTAGGATGTACCTATTGATATTTGATATACATTAGTTTTGGATATACATGGAGAAATCAGTAATATACCTTCACATGATGGGATTATTGAAGGTAAGAGGGATAGAATCATCAAAACAACTGTAGAGATCTAAATTTAATCACTCCCATATGATTAAATTTACTCCCTTTTCGTCTATCATATTAAATATTAATTTATTAAATTAATATTACACCTTTTGTCTCATATATGTAAAGTATTTAATTTAATAACCAAATACTTTATCTTTCACCTTCTTCCTCTCCAAATTAAATAAATACACCAATTTATTTAATTTAGTCATTTTTGACCCTTTTGATTTAAAATCAATTTAAAATTCTTCATTCTCTCTCTCCTTGTCACATCCTCCATGATCTTGCTCTAATATGAATTAATTTAATTAATTCATGATTATGATGTGCATCCTCTTAATCAAATATTAATGTCACATCCTCCTACATTTTCCACTTGCCTCTAATCGTCCATTAATTATTCTAATAAATATTTGCACAACCTTAACCAAGGTCATTAGCCATATTTAGCACCACCTTTTTAGTCAACCTTTGCATTTATCTCTTTTTTACATTTCTCCTCTTCTCTATGTGAATTTTTAATTCACATTCTATCTTCCAAGGATTCTAGAACCTTGGACTTGTCACATCATCCACATGTGACCAAGTCCCACCTTTTTGGAGCTCACCTTTTATCCTTTAGACTCTCCTAAGAATGTGAATTTTTAATTCACATTTATTTTTCCAACCACCTCTCCTTTTCCCATGGAGATTTTTGAGGAATTCCAAAATTCCTCAAATGTCCCTTTCATTCTCACTTGGGGACAAGAAATCCCTTTTTGAGGAAATATTCTCACTCCCCAAGGTACTTGGAAGATACTTGTCCTTCCTCCACCTCATGTATCTTTTGGCCACCTCACTTACACCTCATCTCTTCTTAGCCACTTCACCATCCACATGTCAAGATGTGAGGGCTTGTGAGTCTTCAACCCACCATAACCCTTCATCTTGACCTTGTTGGATGAATCTCAACCGTTGAATTCTCTAGAGAATTCAAATTCTTCTATAAATACCCCCTCCTCAAGGGAATTTTCAACACTTTTTCATTTGAGCAACCTTATGCTATCAATTTGCATTCTCAAGCCTTCACTATCATTTAGCCATCCACTTTGATCATCTTGCATATTCAATCTTCCATCTAGCTACACCAAAAGCCATCCAAGGAGCACACAAATTCATCTAAATCAAGGGCCAACCAAGGAGTCTTCAACAACAAGAAAGGTATAATTGATTTGCATTTTATTTCATCTATTTTTCTTGCTTTATCACTCTTTAGGCTAATCATTGAAGTGTTCTTATTATTTTATCATTTGCATTTTTAGTTATTTTGCACATTAGAATGGGGTAAAACTCCAAGGTACACATTTCTAGCACGCCCGGTGGGACCCACAAACGGGTTCTTACATTTAACCTTCATTTTTGCTAAGTATTTTGCAGAAAAAGGTCATAAAAAGGCAGAAGCACCCTCTGTTTTACCATAGAAAGGTGAAAGCGCCCTCTGTTTTACCGCAAAAAGGTGGAAGTTCCCTTTGTTTTACCACAGAAAGGCGGAAGCACCCTCTATTTTACCGCAGAAAGGCGGAAGCGCCGCTGTTTTACTGTAGAAAGGTGGAAGCGCCCTCTGTTTTACCACAGAAAGGCAGAAGCCCCCTCTTGTCTGCTGTAGAAAGGCAGTCACACCCGATATCTAAAAATTTGATTTTTTCTAACAGTTTGCTGCAATTAGGTGTATACGTCATTTTGTTTAGAAGATCTTTTCTAACACTTTCTTGCAGTAGGGCATACAACTTTTCTTTTTCAAAAATATGATAAAGTTTCCTACAAAGGGGTGGATACGCCCTTTCATTTTGAAAGGCTCTTTTCCTCTAACATTTTGCTACAGAAAGGTAGAAGCGCCCTCTGTTTTACTACAGAAAAGCGGAAGCGCCCCTATTTTATTGCAGAAAGGCAGAAGCGCCCCTATTTTACCGCAGAAAGGCGGAAGCGCTTCTGTTTTGCTGTAGAAAGGCAGAAGCGCCCCTGTTTTACCACAGAAAGGTGGCTACGCCCCAAAACAACATAGTTTGGAAGCATATTATGGCGTAATCAGCCAAGAACGAAGGATAAGATAGCTAACATTTGCTTGTAGGGCCATCTATTTGATCAAATTTTTGAAAAATTATCCTTGTTTTCTGAACATAGTCTAATTAGGGGGAAGCATCCTTTATTGCTTGCCATGCTTGTCTATTATTGTTTCACCCAAGGGGGCATTAATTTGTTTTCACTTTCCCCTTGCACTTTGTGTGAGCCTAGGGAATAGTTGGAAATAGTTAGTCTTCTTTTTAGAGAGACCTGCTTGGGGATTTCATCACCCTAAGGGATGATTCCAACCACGCATACTAACGGGGTATATAAAGGGGGGAGAACAAAAGTTGTACCCCAATCCAGTCACATCGTAATTGGTGGAGCATCAAAGCTAGGGTGATACCTAGATAGACGTGAAGAGTTGGTTCGAGCCTTTCAGTATCTCACTGGGGTTCCCGACTCACGCTTGTGATGGGCTGGTGTTCACGGTTGTGCCTCATGTACCGAGAGTATATTGAGGACTCCTTAGAAGCCTTGTGTATCCTAGATTAAGACCTTTCATAGCCATACCCTTAACATTAATCATAGGATTGTGCTTGCTTGAAGTGTTCTCTTGTGAAAAACCCGTGAAATCTTTGATACATTGGCCTTATTTTATCATTTTGAGTACTTTCCATAGCCATTGCCATCAAAACCAAGCTCTGTTTTACTGTAGAAAGGTGGCAACGCCCTCTGTTTTACTGCAGAAAGGTGGCAACGCCCTTTGTTTTACTGCAGAAAGGTGAAAGCGCCCCCTGATTTACTGCAGAAAGGCAGAAGCATCCCTGATTTACTGCAGAAAGGCGAAAGCATCGCTAATTTACTGTAGAAAAGCAGAAGCGCCCCTAATTTACTACAAAAAGCTATCAACGCCCTTGATTTACTGCAGAGGGGCCGATTTGCCCTCCTAAACACCCAAAATCGCCCCATTTGGATCTGTTTAGCCTCTAAACCATCATTTAATCATTCCCAACCATTATCTCATCATCCCAAGCCTCTGTTTCATCACTCTAAGTCTCCCAAAACCTCCATTTGATCAGTTTAAACCTCCATCTTATCATTCCAAATCTTTGTTTAACCATTCTAAATCCCCACTCATTCTCCACAATCATCTTCAATCCACCCGTTCATTCTAATTTCCTCATATTCCATTCAAAATTCCATACTCTCACCTAGCAAACATCATAATTTTACCATTTACATCACCAAACACCACTCATAACCAAACTGCCTTAACCTTGTATTACAAAGTGGTTACCCAAATTGACCATAGCACTTGAATTTGATTATTAGTCTTTAACTTCGACCCCAATCAATTTGCTTCCATCTTGAGGTGAATTCGGTGTCGTAAGTTATCATCCTCGGCCCAATCAATCCATTCCTATCTTAAGGTGGATTTGGTGCCGTAATCATCCTCTTAATCAATCAACGCTCTAGGTCACTAAGGGTAACTTCCTTTGATCAAACTCAAGGTCTCTCTCACATCTTTCATCATCCAATCATACCCATCCAATAATCCAAATCTATCAAAGCCAATCATTCGATCAAATTACCCAATCAACCAAATCACATCCGTTCAACCAGTGCTATCCTATTGATCTTAATAATCCAATCCAATTCAATCAAAATCTAATCTAGCCAATCAAAATTCGATCCCATCAAAATCCGATCCAATCCAATATATCCAAACAAAATCTGATCAAAATCCAAATCCCATCAAAATCACATCTCATCCAACTACAATCAAGTCTTTATAATCCACCCATAGCACATTTGCATGCCCATTCAAACTAGGTCACAAGTTAAGAGACAAATGGAACAACAACAAGGTCAAAATTCCCAAGTGAACATGTCTCAAGACCTTAATAACAATACAAATCCCACCAATGATGCAAATATTGCTCAAGATCCTAACAACATTTCCCAAGATCCTCATAATGGTACTTCATCACACTCCAACACCGAAAATTAGAAAAACTCACCACATGATGAAGAAAGTATGGCTAATCAACCTGAACTCACACTTGAGGAACATTTTAGTAATCCCACTAATGTGCAAATGACTGACCGTTTGTTCAAAAAACATGGGGAAGAAATTTTGGCCTACCTAATTAAGAAGGGTGTCAAACCCCCCTCGGGTGTCGACTTGTCCAAATGTAGGAGTTCCCCATCCAACGTCTCCAAAGTTCACAAAATGCACCAGAAGGTTCGTACTTCCCCAATGTTCCTCCAGTTGAGGGTTGGCATCAACTTGAATTTGGCATTGATGATATGTTCTGTATCATGTTGACTATCCCCCACACACTTCGACCTCAATTATGGGGGGTCCTCAAGTGCCTGATCCCAATAATCCTTTTTCCTATGGTATGCCACAAAATGTTCCACAACCTCCACCATTAATGTTAACCTCGCCCCCTCTTTCGAATCAACCTACAGTCAACACTGGGGGCACCCCCCTTTCCATATTGCCTCCACCTCCTAGGGCCACACATCTACCATCATCCTCATATACATCTCAACAACTTCACCAATCCAACGTTCCACCTCAATTACCTCCGCAAGTCACATCCCAACTGAACGTTCTAGGTGGTACCCAACAATCCCCTTTACAAAACACTTATACGCTACCTCAGCTGTCTCATCAGCAACAACCTATACATAATACTTTGGCCTCTTCATAGAAACCACCCTACCGACCACAACGCAATCCATCTCGACCTATTGCTTAGACCATATCCCCCTTTCTTGTATCCATTTTGCATCCACAAGCTCAACCGCAACACGACATCCCATCTCAACCCATACAACAGTTGACATCACAACAACAACTCCCTCAACACTATTACTGTCACAATCAGCAGCAATTTCATCAACAACCACTTTATGCGACCTCCCAACAATCACAACAATACCTTCAACACCAACAAGCCAATACGCAACATCCCATCCAAGCTCCTCCATAGCTCACCCCACACTTCTATCAAACAAATCCATACTATACCCCACAACAACAGCCTCCATACCAACAAAATCCCCCATCTTACCAACAAGGCATATCATCATCCAACCATCCAAATCCGTATTTCAACAATTCGACGCCCTCTCAGTAGGATCCTTTATCATCCTATCATCATTATCCCCCTAACCCACCACCAACCAGCTCAGAACTGTTGGAAATTAAAGTGGCATTGAAAGACCTTCAAGCAGGGACGGGTAAACAATCATTCAAATTTGAAGACATATGCCCATATCCATTTGATCCCTCCATCTCATTAATCCCATTTCCCAAACATTTTGAAATACCAAAGTTTGACAAATACAAGGGAAACAAAGACCCTAAGGCTCACTTGCAGGAATTTTACTCCCAATGTCAAGAGGTCATGGGTATGTGTAGGATCATGATGGGCCAAAAAGTGGCAATATTATGGGTATGTGTAGGGTATGCGGCTGATGACTTTTCTTTTACCCAAAATTGATGAAATGAAAAGGGTTTTTAAAGGAGATTTTCAGCTTTCCACCAATATAAATTATGCTTTATTTTGAATTTAATAAATAATTATTATTCATTTTCTATTTGAATTACGAAAGTCCTAATCGATAGGCTGATTGAAAAACATCTATAGCTTTCAAACGGTATCACATTTTTTGAATCCAAAACATGCGTCACATTCTATGCTTCAGATACTATAGGATTAAAAAAAAAAAATAAATTTTAGAAAGTTTTGACCAAGTTAAGGTGGTCGACATATGATTTTTATATTTTTAAAAGTTGTAATAAAAATTCATAACTAATTATTTACATGGAAAAAAATTACAAAAAAATATGCATCACATCTAGACACGAGTCCTCTACTTATATCTAAAATATTATAAAATAATATTATCATTTTATTGTGGTTAGGTGGTCAAACAGACAACTACTTATTTTTTCCCTAAAATTTAAGTACTACTACATTGAAATTTCAAATTTTCACCAAATAGATATTTAAAAAAACCTAATAGTTTAGAAACTACATTCAATTTGCTACAGATTCTATTTTTACATATTTTTGAAATAATATAAATAACTTATTCAAATTTTTACGTCAAGTTGCCTAACTCTGGTTTTTCTAAATTTTTTGCCACTTAAGGGCCTGTTTTTTCCATGATGATCTTGCACACACCCTCATGCACAATGAAAACTACCTCTTGCACCTATTCCCATCAAGCCTGACAATCCATGCCCTGGATTGGTTCATGACCCTTGAAAAAGGGTCCATAAAAACTTTTGCAGACCTGTCAGAAAAATTTGTATCCTACTTCTCTTTCAATTTGGAGAAGGACACGAACACTTTAGATCTCCTCAAAGAGAAACAATGTGAGGGGGAAACCTTTACTAGCTACCTACAATGGTGGCATGCATTAGCAAGCTGAATGAAGACCCCTCTGAAAGAAAAAGACATGGTCACTCTTTTTGTGGAAAACTCTCATCCTGACATGGCCCATAATTTTAGGTTACATTGTGTCACCACTTTTGCGGAGATAGTAGAAAAGGGACCCATCCTTGAACGTTCCCTTATTGCCAAAGGACACATCAAAATACATAGTCATGATAAAGAGAGGTCATTTGGCAATAAACCACGATTCTGGAACAAGAACAAGAATACGGTGAATGACGGCATGACAAACACTAAACACGTCCAAGTGGCTAATACATCCCAAAAAAACAACCGTCTATACCTAACGCCATCTCTGTGCCACAGGGGACACCTCGCCCTCCTCAACAGTTGAACCAAAACAATCAAGGGAACACCAAACATTAGTATGCTCAATTAGGAGAACCTCTGAGTGTTGTCTTTAATAAGTTGTTACAAATCAACTATCCCATCACGTACCCTGTCACCAAGCCATTTGACGAGTCCAAACCCAAGCTTGCATGGTTTAAGGAAAATGAGTATTGTGAGTTCCATAAAATCAAAGGAAACTCTTTAAACAAGTGTCAAGGTCTGAAAAACTACGTCCAAGATTTCATTGATCGAGGTGATATCAAGGTTGACCCTAGTCAAGCTTCGTCGTCCAATGCTCAATAACAGATATATCAGAATGCCTTTCTGAACCATAGTCAAGGCCTAAGCACATCTAGCAGTAATCCCCAAGGAAACAACACAAATAATGTGAGCTATAAGAATGTACCCTTTAATTACGAGGGTGTTATTCATTACATTGAGCTGGTGGAACCCCGTGTATCCATGATACATGTTAAAGCCAAGGACCCTCAATGTGTTGTCACTACACGACGAGCTCGCATCACTGTCCCTGTAGCCTCTGCACTCGCCCAATCAACTCTTGCAAGCTCTCAATACAACATCCTTGATCACTTAAGAAAGACCCCTACTCATATATCCATTTTGGATTTGCTTAAGTCTTCCCCTGTACATCAAGAAATCCTCAACAGAGTCTTGTAGGAAACCCGTGTGCCAAATGACATCGACCCCACACAATTCCAAGCTTTGGTGGGACAATTGGCTTTATCTCATCAACTGCACTTCAGCCAAAATGATATGCCAAACATTGATTTCAATCATAATCGCCCCTTACATATCAAAGTCGTGGTTGCTCACCATAAAATAAAAAGGGTCTTGGTAGATAATGGCTCTGCCCTCAATTTGTGTACTCTAAAATTCATAAAATAGGTGGGGTATACTTAAGCAGATTTAAGTAATTAGATCATCACAATCAAAGCCTATGATAATGCAAAAAGAAATTCAGAGGGAATTATCAGTCTTCCTATCCAAGTGGGACCTGTGCTTCAATACACTACCTATCATGTCCTTGATCTAGACTTGCCATATAATCTCCTCCTTGGTCACCCGTGGCTCCATGCTATGCAAGCCGTCCCCTCCACATATCATCAGTGCCTAAAGTTCCCCGTCAACGGACAAGAAGTCACCATCTATGTTGACCCCCAACCATTTGAATATTTCCGCACTTTAGAAGCGTCATTCCCCCATTTACATTATTGTCCCGGGGTGGAAATGGGGGCATCCCTATCATCATCCGCAAATCCACTCTCCATCGTGATAACCACTCCATCCTCCACCACTGATCCTACGGTCACCAAAGTCCAAATCATTAACAAAGGGTGTGGTGAATACGAAATGCATACGGCTCTCAATGTAGCAACCATGCCACCGTCACCACACGAGTATTGTCAACCTTCGCATGCTACACAAAAGGAAGACAAGACTATCACCTTCAATGGTAAAAACATCCCTACCACCACTTTCAAATCCCCAAGTGTCAAGATAGATGCACCAGAAGAGGACATAAGCCAATGGGTCTACCAAGAAGAACCCCAGCCGGACCCTCCTCTAAAGGAATATTTTCAGGAAGCATATCCGTGGTCAGCTAAGTTTGCAGAAAAATATAACTACCAAGGCAGGGGCCTAGGTAAAGAAGAAGAAGGGCCGTTGCAACCTATTGATACACCAAAGCTACCAAAAAAATAGGCATTGGGTATGACAAAAAATAGAAAAGCCCTGCAACATCGTCTAATACTTCCAATAGTATCGCCGTGGACGATGGCTCATTGGAAGACATACCCGAGGAGGAATCCATCATACGTGCATACGATGACGTCGATCACACCAACTTATCATCCATGTTCGAATGCCTATCCGTCTGCACCATTAGCCTATCTCTTTGTCACCCTGAGCTTATTGATTGGGACCTACGTAATACCACACCTGTCAATATGTCTGCAAATACATATGTCAACCTTATGGGATTGGGGGAGGATGAACACTCCAGTCACAAAAATAAGAATAAGAAAAGTAAAAAGCAGTCATCTAGTGAAAACCTCCCTGAGGCACTTCCTGACCTTGAAAAAGTAAAAATAAAGGATGCATCCAATGGTGAAAACCTCGAAGAGGCGCTAGATGATGGAGATGTTCATCTTCCCCTTGTAGGAACTCAGTTATCCACCCGATCATCCATTCTAATTGAAGAGACTCAAGAAGTTAATCTGGGTTCTACTGAAAATCTTAAAATCACCTATGTGGCTAAGTCACTCTCAGAGCAAGAGTATCCAGTCATCATGTAGCTACTCTGAGAAGGAATCATCAACTTTGCTTGGTTGTATTCAGACATGCCAGGCTTAGACCTCGCCTTAGTGGTTCATCATCTAGACATTCGCCTAGATGCCAAGCCTGTCAAACAAAAGCTCTGCAAAATGCACACGCAGGTAGCATTGCTAGTCAAAAAGGAATTGGAAAAGTTACTAGAGGCAGGTTTTATTAGACCAATTGACTACTCTGAGTGGATCTCCAATATAGTACCGGTTGCCAAACCAAATGGAGATATTTGGATCTACACAGACTTCAGGGACCTTAACAAGGCCCGCCCAAAAGACGACTTCCCTCTGCCTAACATTGACATGTTGGTCGACCTCACAGCAGGACATGAGATGCTCTCCCTTATGGATGGCTTCTCTGGTTATAATCAGATTTGAATCGCACCTGAGGACCAACATAAGACCGTCTTCACAACACCTTGGGGTACTTTCTATTACAATGTTATGCCCTTTGGTCTCAAGAATGGAGGGGCAACATATCAGAGGGCAATGACGGTCATCTTCCACAACCTCATCCATATCATCATGGAGGATTATGTTGATGACTTGCTAGGAAAATCTAAAACACGAGCAGAACATCCTACTATCCTAAAGCAGATCTTTGAACGGTTAGAACATTACAAGTTGCAGCTAAATCCAAAAAAGTGCGTCTTTGGGGTTACATCAGGAAAATTGTTGGGTTTTATAGTCTCCCGAAGGGGTATTGAAGTTGATCCCGCCAAGGTAAAAGCTATTATGGACATGCCACCTCCATGCAATCTGAAGCAGTTAAGAAGCCTCTAGGGGAAGATGCAGTCCATCTGTCGGTTCATAGCCCAGCTAGCAGATAAATTTTAGCCATTCACCCATCTTTTGAAGAAAGATTCCACCTTTCGATGGACCCAGCAGTGTCAGATGGATTTCGATAAAATTAAGGAATATTTAGCTCATCCACTGATCCTCACGCCACCTATTCCAGGAAAACCCCTCCTACTTTACATCTCTACTACTTCAGTTGCCCTTGGGGCATTGTTGGCACAACATGATGAGTCATTCAAAGAGAGGGCAATCTACTACATCAGTCGAACATTGGTTGGATATGAGTTAAATTACTCCCCCATGGAAAAAGCTTGCCTTGCGCTAGTTTTCAACACACAAAAACTTCGTCATTGCATGCTTAGCCATCCAATCAAATTAGTCGCTAAAATTGATCCCCTGAAGTATTTGTTATCTAGAACCACTCTGACTGGCTGCATGGCTAAATGGTTCGTGATCTTAAGTGAATTTGACATAGAATATGTAGAGCGAAAAGCCATAAAAGGATAGGTCATAGTTGATCAATTGGCTGAGGCACCAAGGGTAGATGCCTACCCGCTAGACACTGAATTCCCAGACGAAGAAGTCTACACAATTACAGAAGCACCAACATGGATGCTATATTTTGATGGCTCATACACTCATAATGGATCTGGAGCAGGAATTTTATTAATTGCCCCTCAAGGTGACTACATCCCAAAATCATTCAGGATAGCATTCCCATGTACCAACAACATCGCAGAGTATGAAGCCCTCCTCACCAGCCTCCGAATTTCAAAACAGTGGCATATAACTCACCTAAAATTCTTTGGTGATTCTTTGCTAGTCATTAGACAGGTTAATCATGAATTCCTGATGAAGATGATAAACTTTTACCCGATAAGCGTATGGAGGATGATTTCAAGAAATATTTCACTTTCATACAGTTTGACCAAATCTCTCAGGTACAGAATAAAGCGGCAGACACAATGGCCACTATTGGTTCCCTGATTGACATGCCTAAAGACTGAACAGAATGTGAGTTTCTTGTTGAATAGCTTTTAATCCCTGCATATGATGTTCCTAAGACTGATATGGTGTGTGATATTGTGGGTCCCGCCTCCCCTTGGTATCAAGACATATACACTTATCTTCGTGATAATATCATACCCCCAGAACTTACACCCAACCAATGCAAATCCTTTATCCATCGCACTTCCCGATACATCATTGTTGGTGATATGCTTTATTGTCGCGAGTATGATGGAATCCTCCTTAGATGTCTGAATGAGACTGAGGCCTATGTGGCACTAACGAAAGTACATGGTGGTATTTGTGGAGCTCACTCAAATGGTATGGCTTTGGCCAAAAGGATCCTACGAGTTGGATATTATTGGCCTACATTGGAACATGATGCTTGTGAATTTGTGAAGAAGTGTCTTCCATGCCAACAACATGCAAATTTGATTCATGCCCCAGCACAAGATCTCTAGCCCCTCCTAGCACCATGGCCCTTTTCGCAATGGGGTTTCAACTTGATTAGCAAGATTTACCCACCATCATCCGACGGCCATACATTCATAATTACCACCACTGAATACTTCACTAAGTTGGTGGAAGCAATGCCACTCTCACAAATCACCGGTGTCCAAATCTCAAAATTTATCCGTTACCATATTCTCTGTAGATATGGTATCCCATCCACCATCCTCTTTGATAACGGAAAACCCTTCAAAAACCAAGCCATGAAACACCTCTGTGACACCTTTCATATCCAGCATCATTGGTCAACACCTTATTACCCTCAAGGAAATGGTCAGGCAAAAGCAACCAACAAGACCCTTATCTGCATCCTCAAGAAGGTTGTCAATAACACTAGACAAGATTGGCACCTCCATATTCATCCTACCCTCTAGGCATACCGTACATCCATCCACACCCTGACAGGTGCCACCCCCTATTCTTTAGTATATGGTGCTAAAGCCGTCTTTCCAATTGAAGTTGAGCTCCCATCACTGAGGATTTCTTTGAAGAATCTTATCAGCGAAGAAGATGCTCATGTTGCATGACTTGCACAGCTAGAATTACTGGATGAACGAAGAATAAAATCCTATGATCACCTACAAGCATACCAAAATCGCCTCAAATGTAATTACAATAAAAAGGCCTATCCTAGACAATTCCAGGTTGGTGAGCTTGTTCTCAAAGAAAACCAACGCACTCAACCGGATCGTGATAAAAAGGGAAAATTTGAGGCAAACTGGTTAGGGCCTTATATCATAGCCGCCAAATATGGATCTGGTGCCTACAGGTTGACTACTCTTGAAGGAGATCCCCTTGACGAACCCATCGGTATCATCCATCTGAAGAAGTTCTACGCCTAAGTCCGCTTGGTAACCCCACCGAAATCAGAAAATAAAAAAAATCAAAAAAATAATTAAAAAAAAAATCCAAAAAAGTAGTAAAGAAAAATAAATTTGTCCTATGGTGAAAACCACCTCTTGGTGGTGCCTTGGATAAATATGGATGGTGAAAACCTGGTAACAGGCGTCATCCGTAGAGGGCTTAATCATTATCTACCTGACATCCTAGTTATTTTATTCTTTCATCCACACTATCATCCTCACCCACCTCAGCCTAGGCCACTTGGTATTTATTAATTGAGCATCAGATGACTCATCTAGCCTATCCCTTATCTTGAGCATTTTAATATCCCACTTTGAGCTTATTTCATTCATTCCCTTTGTCGGTTGGTCTGTGTCACCATATAGGATCATCCATCATGTCGGTCTCCATCTAGATCTCATCCTTCCGCATCACTTTCGTCCTCTGTCGAACTACGTTGCCCCTGCGCTTTCACGTAGGCAAGGCTGATCATTCGATCTGCCCCCGGGGCATTTTGAATCAACTTTTTTTGATCCTCCATCACTTGGCCTTCACCAGTCCCTTTCTGCTTTTATCCATGTTCGTTCATCTCTGAACTACATTGCCCCTACGCTTTCACGTAGGCAAGGTTGGTCATTTGATCCTCCCCTGGGGTAGTGGTCTGTCGTGTTTTGTGTCCTTCATCATTGATCACCATTGTCTTCTTTTCGCTTTATCCATGGTCTTTTTCTAGAACTACGAGGGCTTTGCGCTTTCACGTAGGCAAGGATAATCTATGATCAGCCCCCGAGCCCCTAGGTCTTTAGGTTGTGTCAGTCTCATGTCTTGTCTCCCTTGTGTCATGTCGTCAAGCTATGCCCTTATCTAGCTGGTTCTTAACAAACAAGATCCACTTGTATCAACAAATCCAATCAGTTTTGAATATCCTACATCATATCGATCTTTTAGCTTAGTATCCATCATCAGTCTCAACAGGATGCACCTTTCCTAACAGACCTCATCAATCCCATCTATCCCCTTGATCCTATGGAAAAGGACATTTGAAATTGATTGCGATCTTCTAATGCTTTTGGCTTTTGTTTATCATTTGAGCTCCCTATCATCACTTGTCAAGGCCGCCATAATCCATCATATTAGGGCATGTTTTGATTAGTCCACATAGGGGTATATCTTGATCTTTTGTTTGATTGTGTCTTCTTGGTTGTCCCACATAGTACCCACCAAGATCCCCAAGGTCTTGTGTTACGTTGGGGCATCCTTTTGTGCTTGTGGTTATCTCAATACCTGGCCTGACCAAGGTCTTTCTTTGTGACTTTGGGGTGTTGGGATAGCCTTCTTGTCTGTTGTGTTTGTTTCATGCATTAGACACTAATACGCCTTGGTTCCACATACCCTGGCACTGGGTGTCTTATGCTATAGCAAAAATCAGTGCTCCGAAGATGGAAAATTGTATTAGGATGGCATTTCATAATCATGACCATTGCATTACATTCATCCTATGATTTTGGTTGTGCAAATATTTCTCCTCCATCCCCTATTCTTCTCCAGATACTAAAAGGATTTTGATAAGTGCACACTCACACCATGTTCACATTCATCTTCCACTATCACCTAGGACCCTATTGACACTTATCATGAAATAATTACATTTTAGATCCATCCATTTGCACACTATCTTAGGTTCATCCATAATATCACCACCTGCAATATCAAGTGTTAGGTCCGCCATCAATACCGTCATCATACATACATTACATCCTGCATCACACATATTAGTCAAACATGCACATAACCATCATAAGCATATAAAACATAAGGATTTTTCGCATCATCATAAGCATATCCACATCTATCTTAAACATATACATCATACAACATAGGCATTCATCATACATGAAAGGTAAAATCACCATACATTACATCCTGCATCACACACATTAATTGGCATGCATAAAACCCCTCAAAAACCATCGTACATAAAAATATATATATAAAACATCCATACATGTAACATCCACAAAAGTCATCATAGATAACTGCCATCATATTACCATCCACATATGCATCACACACATAAAACATGAGGTCAATAAGAGCTATCGTATATATAAATATACCACAAGTCCACAGTACATCTCATAGTCATGACTAACATATAATAATTCTGTCGATATCATCACAATCTGCGACCATCGTATACAAAAATCATCCAATCAAAACACCAGTACAAGGTCCTGCAAGTATCAACTGCACCTCTGCACTATCCATCTACCCTGCACCTGTCAAAAACATGGTATCCTGTCATCTACCAAATGAACTCCCCACATTTGATCTTTGTGGAGAATCAGATACTACTCCCCTGCCTGGTGAAACCCCTAGTGAATCACTGTAACCTCAGGTCCATGTCCCTAATGACTGAGATGGCACTGGAATTTAAGGTGTTTGCCGAGTGTAATGGAATGTCCGTTGTGCCAGATCAAGAACTACATGATAATATGCAGCCATCCAAAATTATGCCTCTCTCATATTCTCCTCTGGCTTTGCAACCTAGACCCGAGCGGAATTCTACTCCTGATGATACCTATCTCGGTCCCTGGTAATGGCTCTCCTCTCCTGCTCCCATACCTCCTAAGCCAACTGGCTCTATGCCAGTTCTGCCTATAATCAATCTCTCATCTCCTCTACAGCCGATGCCTATGCTGCCGCTGCATCTCTCTCTCTCTCTCCACAACATGTATATCTGCTCCTGGCATCCCACCCTCACCCTAACCTGCCGGTGCATGATCCATCGCAGCATCCCTCTTTGCTGCATCTCTCTCCCTCTAAGCCGCCTATGCCCGAATCACTGCTGCATCCCTATCCCTCTGAAGAGCTTGTGCTCTCAACTCTACTGAATCCCGCTCTCTTCGGAGAGTTGATATCTCTGCTACTGCCTCCTCTCTCCTCCTCTGCAGTGACTATATCTCCGCCTCTACCAATGCTCTCTCACTCTGAATATGCACCTGCGTGACATCCCTCTTTGCCTCCATCACCCGCACCTACACCTGTGCTACATCCTTCTCGGCCTGCATAATCTGTGCCTACTCCCTGGCCTCCTCCTCCCTCTCCTGCATCAGCCCCATCTCTCCAACTGCTTGCTCAAGGCAATGTACTATGTCCTGAAGCTCATCCCAATCTCACCGGAGATCTCCCGAGTGCTGACCAACACATCTTGTCCCCTGATCTTCCCCCTACTCCGTCCCCCCCTCTGGCTCCCCCTGGCCTATAAAACCACGACCTCCACCTGCAATCTGATGTGATCCCACATCACACTGGTCAACTCACCCTGCATCCTCTACAGCTCTAACTGTGCCCTGTCTCTCTCCCTCACCTCTCCCCCTAGCTTGAAAACAATGGCATCATAATCTCTCAGTGCCTCTCGCTGTACTCTGGCTAGCTCAGCCTCAAGAGACCTCACTCTCTGCTCTGCACTCTATAATCTCACCTCTGCTCCTCTCCCTTGTACAGTGGGATCCTCCGGTACCACATAAGGAACCAATGCTAATGAATCTACCCCATAACATCCCCCGCTACCACATCCCTGTCTACATCCATAGCATCATCCTCCCCACCTGCCTGCCCTGCATCATCCTCCCTACCTGCCTACTCTATCTCATCCCTCGCCTCTACTTTAATCCTCTCACAGCTTCCTCCAGGCCATGGCGTAACCTGAATCACCTCCCCGCCGACCCCTGCCTTCCACCAAAACTAACGCCATGTCGACCTCCTCTCCTCCTCTGGCGCTGCTATAACATCCTCATCCTCTCTGTCCTCCTGCTCCTGTCAAGCCTCATGACTATCCACAGTAGGTAGAACCCGCAATTGCCGTGGTTGACTATGTCGTCCTACCACAAACTGTCTCCTCCCCTCCTCTGATTCCTCCCTCGCACCTACCACCTCCACATCCTCCACATCCTCCTCATCCTCCCCATCATCCACATCCCTCACCTCCTCCACCCTCTACCCCCCTGGGCTCTCTGTGGCTGTCCCCTCCCCTGCACTCTCTCCCGCTAATGACCATCTCTTCGACCTCGCCTCTAATGTCTTCTCCTCCTCCTCCCTGGTCTACCCGCTTGCTCTGTCTCATCAGGCTCCTCCTGTCCCCCTGATCTACCACTGCCACAGCCTCTCGTCGCTGCTGCACCCCCCCTCTCCTCTCTCTCCGTAGTCTCTGCTCATCCTCTAGTCTGACACCCACTACCCTAAGAATAGGCTGAACAAGAGTAATCCTATCCCATAACCTATTCTGGAACCACCTCTGGTATCGCTCGGTCACAACTGGCACTGCTCTCCTCCAACTCTCCCTGGATAAGGAACATGTCCTGCTGCCCTCCATGATGCCCTGGCTGTACCTGGTGCTATGTGGCCTCCCCATGGTATCTCTCTATTGTACCGCTGGAACATGATAGGTGCTGTCGGAATATCCTGTATCACTCCAAATTGCCTCAACACTCTGTCTGGTCGATGCGACTCTACTATGCCTAGCAAAGTCTCAATAATAAAACACTTGCTTAGAAAGTAACCCTCCTGTCTCCTCGTATCAGTCCATCCCTGGAACTGATGCAATCTATATGGCCGCCACTCTATATCCCTTGGATGTACATCATCAAAAGCTCTCCTCCACCCCTCCATATCTCCCTGTATCTCATATCACCGAACCCAACCCCTTGCCTTCCCATACCCCCATGCCACAGGCTCGCGATCATCCATTGTCCCTGCCCTCACCACTATCAGCCTTGTCACTGCAATATGCTCCCAAGCCCAAATCTACAGTAGCATCATATGTGTCAAGCTCAACATCCTCTAGTAGCAGATCCCATGCATATCTCTGTATAGATGAGTCAATACATATGACCCCCATGAAAATGGCCCCCCTCGCCACTCGACAATGTGTCGGATCACCTCCATATACCAAAAGTTACATGTACGTCTGTTCCGATCTGGCAACAATATCCCACTAATCAGACCACATAGGAACAACGGTAAGGTTGGCACCCCCACTGACAAACATCGGTCCAAATCTAACTGTCCCTTTGACAGGGGCAGCTCCTCGCATCCAAACAATACTCTAATGGTCTCCCATAACTCTGCCCTTGTAGACACCACCTCGCTCACTAACCGTCTGGCTATCGGCAGCCTCAAAATGCGCCACACATCCTCCAAAGTAACGATCATCTCTCCTGTAGGGAGATGAAACATGGATGTCTTTGAGCTCCATCTCTCTATCAATGCTGTCAGCATTGCCTGATGCGCTCTGACTACTAGAAATTAAATACAGTGTCCCAAACCTGCATGATCCAAGGCTGCCTAATCCTCCTCATTCATCGCTGCTATCATCGCTACCATCACCTCTGATCGACACTCATATGTCTGTATCCACTCGAAACTCTACACACACAAAAATATTCTAATTATTTCATTTATTTTCTCATCTTTCTTTTCTTTCTTTCATCCTTTTTTTACCTATCTTTTCCCTTTTTTTACCCCTTGTCTTCTTCTTTCAATGCCCCCCGCTGGCAGGGCGACTCCGCCCGCCAGCTGGACGGCTCCACCTTGGGCGGGTCCGCCCTCCGGCCGAGCGGCCCCGCCTTGAGTGGGTCTGCCCACTATCAAGGCGGCTCCACCCTGGGCGGCTCCGCCTACTGTCGGGGCAGCTTTTCCCACTGCCAGGCACCTCTGCCCTAGGTGGGTCCGCCCGTTGTTGGGGCGGCTCCGCCCTAGGCCGTGGCGGCTTCGCCACGGCTAGGGCGGCACCGCCAGCGGTCAGGGTGGCTCTGCCCATAGCCGGGACAGCACCGCCCATGGCCGGGGTGGCTCTACCCTTGGTCGTGGCAGTGGTGCCCTAAGTAGGGGTAGCTACGCCCTACCCCCATTCTTCTTCCCCCCATTTTTTTTAACATTTTGGCTTTTTTTTTTCTAAAATCTAACCCCGACCCATTTTCTTAATTCTACTAACGAACAAAATCGACGTTTTCAAAATTTCAAAATCTATCCAAAAACATGTTAAAAATGTGAAAATTCAATATATGGGTTTGTTACCACTCACTTGCTATGGGACCGTAAGCTGGGGGACTGCATGCTCGCTGTATAATACGCGCACCTCGTCTGCCTGATGCACAATCTTCGTATCGTTGTCTTTCGACATCATCCCTCCTCGGTCGCTTTCTCTTCTATGCTCTCCTCCTCTCAACTGCTATAGTAAAAATGACTAAGGTAATTTTTGAAATTACCTTTTTAACCCTCTTCTTCTCAAAAGGTATTTTTTTACCTTTTTTTTATCTTTTTTTTTTCCTCCAACTAATTCCTAATTTCCCAAGGTTGTCGTTTGCAAACCGTGAGTCGGATCACATCCGTTGAAAAACCAAAATTGCTTGGTTTTTTGAGCTCTATCCAATGGTTTCTTTCTTTTTTTTCTATAGAGACGTTGTCTGGGGACCCCTTTTTCCTCCCCCAACCGCCCTCTCGAGGGGGTATACCCTCCTACCATTCCTCCATTCCTTCGGCTTAGTCATTGGGGCATCATCAACCTTTTCCATGCTAGGGGCATCACCATCTATCATTTCCTCCCTCATTTGCATTTTATTTTTCTTCAAAACACTGTTATTCTAACAATATTTCGAAGAGGGGCAAAATGTAGACATCTAAATTTAATCACTCCCATATGATTAAATTTACTCCCTTTTCATCTATCATATTAAATATAAATTTATTAAATTAATATTACACCTTTTGTCTCATATTTGTACAGTATTTAATTTAATAACTAAATGCTTTATCTTTCACCTTCTTCCTCTCCAAATTAAATAAATACACCAATTTATTTAATTTAGTCATTTTTGACCCTTTTGATTTAAAATCAATTTAAAATGCTTCATTCTCTCTCTCCTTGTCACATCCTCCATGATCTTGCTCTAATCTAAATTAATTTATTTAATTCATGATTATGATGTGCGTCCTCTTAATCAAAGATTAATGTCACATCCTCCTACATTTGCCACTTGCCTCTAATCTTCCATTAATTATTCTAATCAAATATTTACACAACCTTAACCAAGGTCATTAGTCATATTTAGCACCACCTTTTTAGTCAACCTTTGCATTTATCTCTTTTTTGCATTTCTCCTCTTCCCTATGTGAATTTTTAATTCACATTCTATCTTCCAAGGCTTCTAGAACCTTGGACTTGTCACATCATCCACATGTGACCAAGTCCCACCTTTTTGGAGCTCACCTTTTATCCTTTAGACTCTCCTAAGAATGTGAATTTTTTATTTCTCCAACCACCTCTCCTTTTCCCATGGAGATTTTTGAGGAATTACAAAATTCCTCAAATGTCCCTTTCATTCTCACTTGGGGACAAGAAATCCCTTTTTGAGGAAATCTTCTCACTCCCCAAGGTACTTGGAAGATACTTGTCCTTCCTCCACCTCATGTACCTTTTGGCCACCTCACTTACACCTCATATTTTTTTAGCCACTTCACTATCCACATGTCAAGATGTGAGGGCTTGTGAGTCCTCAACCCACCATAACCCTTCATCTTGACCTTGTTGGATGAATCTCAACCGTTGAATTCTCTAGAGAATTCAAATTCTTCTATAAATACCCCCTCCTCAAGGGCATTTTCAACACTTTTTCATTTGAGCAACCTTATGCTATCAATTTGCATTCTCAAGCCTTCACTATCATTTAGCCATCCACTTTGATCATCTTGAATATTCAATCTTGCATCTAGCTATACCAAAAGCCATCCAAGGAGCACAAAAATTCATTTAAATCAAGGGTCAACCAAGGAGTCTTCAACAACGAGGAAGGTATAATCGATTTGTATTTTATTTCATCTATTTTTCTTGCTTTATCACTCTTTAGGCTAATCATTGAAGTGTTCTTAGTGTTTTATCATTTTCAGTTTTAGTTATTTTACACATTAGAATAGGGTAAAACTCCAAGGTACACAACAACAAACATTGATGATTCTTTACTTTATTAGAGTGATGGTGACATGGAAGGTTTTGAGTTTTCTTATTAAACTAAGCTCTTGGAGAAGGATACTTATGAAGATATTAGTTTTAGTAAGATGGGAGGTTACTCATTCAAAGATTCAACACTCCAAGAGTTGATGTGCACTTCCCTTTTAAACAAAATAATCAGCTCTTTAGCATTTGAGATCTGGGTGTGAAGGAACCTAAGGTTGTTAAGGATCCTATATGGGATGAATTTCCGTTTGATCCTTATAAATATCAAAATCTAGATGTGAATGCAAGCTATGGGATGACCATTAGAGGAGAAGATGTCTTTGACAAAGAAGCTTGTATGGGAAAGACCCATAATGACTCATTGTTCAAGTTGAAGGCTGTCTTAAGTTGTAATCAAGGAGACAATGAAGGGGAAATAGAGCTAGAAGACTATGGGGCCCTTGTTGAGGAAAAGTATAAAGAGGTTCTCAAATTCAAATCAGATTTACCTTTTCATGTAGTTGATTGTAAACAAAGGCCCAAATAATTGGTAGAATCTGATCCTCTTCATGACTTTGAAGATATTCAACTGGCGTGTGGTGAAAGATTAGAGTCTTGGAGCAGCTATGAGGACAGTGAAGACAAGAAACAAAAATCTAATTTGGAAATGCAACCTATTAGAAGTTCACCATCCTTTCACATTAATGAGTTGAAAGGTCAATTCTTAATATCTATTGAGGATGAGATGCTTGTCCTATTCAGATTTGACCTCTCACATAGTTTGATTGAAGAGAGTGAGGAAGGAGTTATGGATGGAGCCACTCTCTTTAATTTGAAATTCATTAAAGACTCCTTAGAGATTATGAAATTAGATTATCTATTTTGGATTGAAGATTATGATTATGCCTACAAATCCACAAAAAAGGCCATTGGTGCATTCAAAGGAAGTGAGAAAAAGGTTGATAAGGTTACTCTTGACCTTGAATCAATGAAGTGCATGTTAGAGAATGCTTAGTTGGGTGTAATGGAGGTAGAAGACCAGCTAGTTGATTTCAAACATCTTAGAGAGTATGAGGATGAGTTACACTCTGTGATTGATAATCTTCCAAGCTTGCTTGTAAGTGAATGCATATGAGGTTTAGAAGATTCAATCTCCATATGGGCAGTGTTGATTCATGATGACTTCCCCATCTTTGACACCAAGGTGTTTCCAAAACATTTTTTGGTGGTTGCTAAAGGTTTATTTATAGTAGCAAAGAGTGAAGTTTTCAGACTTGTCACTCATGAAGTTTGGGAGAAAGAAGGACCAAAACATGTTGTTCACATGTCTAAAAGTTTATCCTTTGGGTTGAGTAATGCTCACACTAGTATATTTTGGAATATGGTTTTGAAGACAATGTTTGTCTCAGGCTCCCTTATTTTTGAAACTTTCATGACTAGAATTCAATGGTTCACTAAAGAAAATATTTTCTTGAGTGTGCATTTGGAGTTGATTGGCACTTAGGTCTGTGTTGTGAATTTCCTCTAGGGTGTGGTGGATCATTCTTGGTTAGCTATCCTTATTTGGCATCCTTGATGTGGAATGAAAAATATTTTGGGGTTTGGTAGGAAGGTTCCTTGGAGGGATAAGGATCAAAATTTTAGAATTCATGGTGTTGTTCCCTTCCTTACTAGTCACTTGATAGTCCCATTTTTTCATTAACAAATGGATTGGAGAGAAAAATGAGCAAAGAATGTTTCTTTGTTGTGTTGAAATCTTCAAAGAAGTTGTTTTCAGCTACGGATATGAGCAAATGTGATATTTTGCATGCTGATTTTTAGTTTTGCAGTAGCTATTTATCTCCTTGGATGCTGATTTTCTTAAATCAGATCTCAAGTTGACCATTTAAGTTTTGTTTGGTAGCTGGTGCATTCATTTTCAAACTTTCCAATCTCTTGTTATAAATGATTTTTGGCTTCAAATGGGAGGAATGAGGATTTGGAGTGATCTAAATATGGATTTAGATAGTGTTCAAGTTTGTTTCAATGGCTATCTTTGTACATTTTTTTGTACATATGCTTGGGGTAGTGAACCAATGGTTCTTTTGGTTCAACTTTTTGAGACTTTTGGAGAGAGATTGGTGAATTTTTTTAGAAGTCTTCTTGGATATATCCAAATTATTCAGAGAAGGCATTACAGTACATCCTTGATGAGTTTTAAGTATGAGGCTATTATGTATATACAAAGAGTTGATTCCTTCTTTGTAAATAGCCTTGATGGAATCACTTTTGTAGTTGTGACTCTGTTCGATGCTTTGAGGATTTTTATTGGTTAGAATTTTTGAGTTACTTAGACCATTCTTCCTTGTTCCTAGAATGATGATAATCAATGGGATTGATGATATTAACTCCTCAAATACTTGAGGGTGTGAGACGTTGCAATGTTTTGATTTAAGTTCCTCTTGGTCTTTCATTTTAAGATACATGTTTAGTAACCTTTTGGGGTTACAAAGGATGTTAGTGCAATTTTGGTACAATGGCTTCATTTGTATGATCAAAGCAATGCAACATCAACTTGGTGGGTCTTTCTAGAGATGGATATGGGAGCTTGGGATCTAATTTGGTTTGGTGTGGATCAGTATTAATGCTTAGAGTGTAGTGATATTGCTTGAGGACAAGAAATTTTGGGAAGGGAGGACTATAATGTCCCCATTTTAGCTCTACATTTGGAATTAGCCTATTTTTGGAAATCCATGGGCTAATCAGAAATAGAAATTAGGGTTTCCTATTTTATAGGAGGTTTCAAATGCATTTTTGAAGGCTTGCATGCAAGAGTTTGGAAGTGAGATTTGGTGGAGCTTTTCGGGATTTTGGAGAGCTTCAGGATGAAGTAACATGCATGATAAGAATATGACATGCCTTTTTTGCAAATACTTTGCATGTGAGAAAGGTTTCTGGGTTCTTATGGGTTTTTTCTAGGTTTTTAAAGAGCTTCAAAATGTTGTAGCATGCATCTCCATCTAACAACCTTTCCAAGAACTTACTATTTTTAGCAAGTCATGATGGTTGCCTAGTTTGTGCTTTAAAGGAATTTGGGAAAACTTGCTACTTTTCGTAGTTTTCTATTTTTAGTAAGTTTTATTTATGGTGGTGTCATCCTAGCAACAACTCAGTCTTTTCAGTTCATCATTCTATTTTTGGCAGTGAGGCAGTTTTGTTTGGGTGTTGGATAATTCTACTTTCCTCTTAGGACTAAGCTTTAATAACTTAGTCATTTTTCAATGTTGCTTTTTGGACCCCATACCTAGATTGATCAACTTCAAGTTATTTTAAAAGGGTTACTTGTTTTGGATGCCTCAAGTGATGATTTTGATATTTTTCAAAGTTAAATTAATAACCCTTTACCTTGGACGCCTAGAGAGTTGAATGAAAAAGGTAATTTAAATTATGTTGGACATCCCTTTTACAGAAGTTGAAGTGTTTCACATTCTTTTCTTGGAGGTTACAGAGTTGTTTCGAATGCCAAGAAGAAGTCAATTTACTTGTTCCTTGCTCATTCATTCATATCTTTTGGAAAATTCATAATGCTATTTTGTTGAACTGAGTTTACACTTTGCTACGAGGATTGTGTATTCTATAGCTTTCTATACTATTCTTCGGGCCTGAAACTATGGCTTCCTAGATGGTAACTGAAGACCATGCTTCATTTGGGAGTGTGGATAGAGCTTAATTTATGAATTATTACAAATAGGTTGCTGATGTAGAGCTTGTTTGTAATGTTGTTGAAGAGTATGGCTAAAGCATATTTTTGTTCATAGTTTCTTCATTAGATTTATTTTGGCTCTAGGTATTAGCTTATGCTATTTTTCTATGGAGGGAACCTAGTATTGCAAAGAATTAGATTTTATTACCAAGTTTCTTATTTTCTAGAGGAGGTTGACCCTTCCTAAAGGTTGTACCATCTCTAGTACGTTGCATTGGAATTTGTGTCACTTATTTACTATTGTTTTGGGATGTTTTGATCACTGGAAATGGGACGCCATAATTAGAGGCTTCAATTGACTACTAAATGAAGTCTTTCTAAGCTATATGTGAAGAGTTATGTCCATTCTAGTGAAATTCTAGCTTGTTGGTTTCATTTCTATGTTTTACTATTTCTATCAGTCTTGAAGTAATTCTGATTTTCTAATATTTAGAGGGTAAAATTTGATTTTAATCATTGTAAAAGTGTGAAGGATAATGTCCTTAATCATTGGTTGTATTTTTCCTTTGTTTTGACATGGTTTGCAACTGAAATTCATTGATTGTAAGACTGGTTACTAGTGCTAATAGTCATTTATTTATTTGTTGCAATTTAGTTTTGTATTTAGCTCCCACTAAATAAGTGGTTGAAGCATTTTAATTTCAAAACATTAAGTTTAATAAATTCCCCCCATTGTACAAGTGGTAGCAAGGATTAAATGGTCAACCTGTCACCTCATAATTGTAATATCTTTGCTCCCGCTGAATAAGTGGTTGAGCTCATGGTTGGTTATCTACCTATTTTGTATTTGTAGCACTTAACTTTTCATCCATGGTTAGCTAGCTTCCTAGCAAACATTGTAATTTCATTTTCTTCTTGCTAATGATCCTTGGCAGCATATGCTCTCAGTTCACCCATACTAGGATCTTCATGATCAAAAGGTGGAGGGTTATTTTCCAAGCCAGTTTATATTTGGAGCTAACGCTAATAGTGGTGTTTATGTTAATAAAAAAAGGGGGGGGAATATTACAAATTTTTCCCAAATTAAGTGTGAAAATGTACATGATGACATTTTTTGACACTACAACCATATACTTGCATGACCTTTTAGCTTGGTCTTCCATAATTTACCCAATGAGGGTCTTCAATCTCCTCAAACTTGAAGAAGTCTTCCATGTCATTCATCTAATTGATCAATTCTTTCAAATTCAAACTCCCACTTAAAGTTGAAACTTCCATATTTGGTTTCTTCCCGAGATTGGATATTCCTTGCTACAATCTCAGCTCTCTAGGATCCACTTGATCCTATTCTTCTTCTTCCATTTCTTCTTTTGTTTCATCATCATTGTCAAATTTTTCTTGATGATTCCTCTTCCGCTTTGAACCTCTTCTTGTAAGGCTTGCATCTTCCTTCTAAGGGATCTGATTTCATCTCTACGTGGATCTCTTCCTCCACCACCTCGGCCTTGACCTCTTCCATGCTGGGCAACTCTTGGAGGCATCTTGATATCAACCCACACTCATAGGTCCTGAAACAACTGCCTAATGTTCGATGCTTTGTTACAAACTCAAGAACTCTTGTTGTGATACCACTTGATGAAGGGTACTCCCCTTATAAACTCAACCTCACAACTTAAACATACAAATAACACAACCAAAATGTAGGAAGTAAACTCTAATATTTTATTATTCTAAAATGACATTACATTACAAGTCGCCAATGGCTCTTTGATTACAAAAGCATGTAGATATATATGCAGATCAGAGCCTTCAATTTTTGCTCTATGATCTTAGAATACATCCTAAGACTATTGCCGCCACTTCAATCTATCCATCTCTATCTCTCTCTGGCTACTTGCTCCCTCTCACTATCTCTTGCTACTTCAGCTATACGTTGTCACCATATTTATCCATGGTATTCCTTCACATTATCCTAACCAAAGTTTTCATTGTACCACTTCATCTTGTAATGAATGCCCAAATCTCCTAGGTAGTTATCTCATTATCAATTACTCCAACCATCAACTTCATGTTTTATTTCATTCAAACAATCATCAAGCTGATCCACAACAACAATGTGGAATCAATGGTTAAATTCAAAGATACAAATATCATGATCAAGAAGACAACAATCTACATGAGTTCCCCCAACAACACTACTCAAAGGATATGGAAAACAAAGGAAAAAATTTGGAACTCAAAGATACAAATGGTACTTGAATCTGCACAAGTGACCCCAATTACACCACTTAATATGAAATCTATGCAAGTTGAAAATACAAGTATCAATAGTTTGAAGAACACTAATCAAGAGAGGGGAAATAATATACATGATTATTGCCAATGACACTACTCTAATCAAATGGAGAACAAAGACAAATATATGGAACTCAAAGATACAAACGACACATGAATCTACATGAGTGACCTTAATGACACTACTCATGCAAGATGCAAGTTTGAAATAAAGGTACCAATAGTCTTTGATCAAATGAAATTAGAAGGATGCCTCTAGAAATAGGAATCAAAGAGTGTCCATATGATAAATTCTCCATCTCACCAAAATTCACAGGTTATCAGTCATTGATACACATTGCATCCAATTAGTACATAGGAACAAGAACTAGATACATAGATCAATTCAAAAACATGAAACTAAGGAAGCATTATCACTAATAGTAGAAACACCTCATAATGCTTAAAAGGGAGAAATTTAAGACAAGTACACTAAAATTGTGTGAAACCAAGAAGCCCATGTAGGAGAAATAACCTACAAATAAAAGGGTGTGCAAACTAAGATATGGATGCATGAGGCAAGAATCACAAGGATTCACTATTGTTGTGGAAGGGACACTCACTTGATAAAGGTTTGATTGCAAACCAAAGGAAAATATCAACTCCCCTATGACACTTTATATCATAGTGCAAGTACAAAAGGCACAACAAGATGTGAAAAATCCCTAAAAAGATACACCAAAATGGAATTTTATCTTAGTGCATCTACAAAAGAGAATGTGCATCAAAAAGATGTCTACAATATCCAAATAAGACAAAAATCTAAAATTACATATAGAACAACAAAAAATGAGTCATCCCAAGCAAACATGAATTTTTCAGGAGCTAGACCAAGGTGGGAAATATAGATGAGAATTAGATGGAATGAATGCTATGTGTTGAGAGTGGTCACGTGTGAGCTAGGTTTTATGTGCCCTAGCTCAGCCTTCAACTATGTTTTCTTCCATTTTGTGCACATGGAGGGGAAAGATTTCATTTGTAGCGTGGTGGCCTTGGGCAATCTAGTGGTTCCTATAGTTTTACCATGATTTCTTCCACTACTTTTGATGGGTATTTCTTCTTTGTGCTATGGTGGGGTGGTGTCATCTTCTAGTGTGGGTATCTCTCTTTAGCATGTGCTATTAGGAGTAACCTCTCCTTCCTTAAAGGAAGGGTATTTTTTGATCCTTTAGTGGTGCCTTCTTCAGGGTGTCTCGAGTGAGGCTAAACTGTAGTTGTCACCTTTCCTTCTCTTGGTGGGTTTCTTTCTAGATGGGGGTGTGTGCCATTACTCTTGGGTGGGAATGCAATGACAGACTATCTAAATCATTGTTTGGTTCTTCGAGGGAAAGTCAAAGTGATGTGGGAATGGGTAACCCTATCGAGGGTTTGATGAGGAACAATGGCTTCTAGCTTGAAAAAGTAAATGGGTGTTTGGAGAGATCAAAAGACTAAATGGTGCTCGTGATACAACTTGAATATGTAGTGGAGGATGTGGAGTATTATTGTAACCATGCTTTTATTTGCAAGTTCATAGGAATGCGAGCTTCGCTTCCCTTTCTCGATTCTTGGATTCACAAAACTTGGAACCCCAAAGGTGATTTTCACATCTTGCTAGTTGCCAACAACTTCTTCATGGTGGATTTTTCTTTTGTTGGTGATAGAAATTGAGCTTTTGAGGGAAAACCGTATTTTTATAATTAGGTGGATTTATTCATTAAACCTTAGCACATGGGATTCAACTCTATTCAGGAGCTCCCTTCTTGCATTCCAAGTTAGGTTCACTTCCCTCGTTTTCCTCTAGAGTGTTGGCAAAGCGATCTCTTGCAAATGATTTCTCTGTTACTTGGTAGGCCTATTGGAACCTCACAACAAACCTTGAACATAAGGGTTTTATCTTGTTCATATGTTTGTGTTGAAATTGAATTGAATAATCGATTGTCAAATTCTATGGCCATGAGCATTGGGGAAACTTCTTGGATTCAACAATTGGACTATGAGGCGCTATCTTTTCGATGTTGACTATGCCATGAGTATGGCCACTTGTAGCGAATGTGTTCCAAAGCTTCCAACACGGTTGGATCAACTTATGCTCCTCATCAGTTTGACTCAAAGATGGATAAGGGTAAATCCCCCATGCAAGGGGGAGGCAGATAAGGATGGCTTTGTTCCTATTAAAGCACACAATAGGAATAGAGGTTAGAAGAGGATTACCAAGGATAGGTAGGAAGAGGAATCTCTTAATAGGTTCGAAGCTTTAGAGGATTTGGTTCAAGAGGGTGCCCCCTTTTAAATGCAATTTACAAATAGTTCTATTGTGGAGAAGTGTTTGGTGGATCAAATAATTGTGATTTCTAGTGGAATCCCAGTAGGGGTTCAAATGAACCAGTTGGATGTTGAGCTCCCTACCTCAATCTCTAGGTGTGGGAGAATTGGTATATTGTTAGGTACGGATATGGTTTTAGTTCCACCTAGTTTTGGGACCATCATTGAAAGGCTGTTGAGGGGTTGGGTAAAAGAAAGACTTCTTCTCTTGATTTTTGCATTCAATAAAAACCCCTCAAAAATGAGGTTTCAAGGAAGTCTTTTAAAGTAGGAAGGAAAAAGGATCAGGAAAAGTTCAAGTTGATTAGGGAGACATGGGTTTAATCTGGCTCAGTGAGAACTATCAATTCTCAATTTTCCCAACCTGAAAGATGATCATGCTATCTTGGATCGTAATGGGCATGAATAGCATTCCTAGACAAAATTCTATTCATGAGTTGATTTGTGTTCACTCTCTAGATTTGGTTTTCCTCTAGGAGACTAAGTTGTCCATGGATAGTATGTTGAATTTGGCTCATATAATTTTGGGTAGAGGTCTTTGTTAATGTGTTGGGGAAAAGGGAAGCTCAGGGGATCTTATCTGCTTATGGGAGTTGTGCAAAGTTACCCTCCTATGGTGGCTTTCTAACAGATGCTCTATCTCCCTTGTTGCTTCCAGTTTTGAGTCAGGTGAGAGAGTCCTCCTTTCCAATGCTTATTCTCCTATGGATCTGTCTTGCAAGGTTTAATTGTGGTAACAGATTAGATAAACTTGTGTTCTTTGTAGCATTTTTTCCTTTAGATTATTGCAGGTGACTTGAATGTAATCTTGTCTCTAGATGAGAAAAGGAGTGGGACTTTTCATCTTAATCCCTCCTCAAAACTCATGAGGGACAATGTGGCCTCTATGAATCTAGTGGATATTAAACCTTTGAATGGGATGCTTACCTGGAATAATAGGAGGATTGGGGATGCTTCCATTTCTAAAAGATTAGACAAGTTCCTAGTGTTCAGTTTTTGGGTTGGCAATAGATGGTTGACTAGTTCTAAGATTCTGGACTAGTGAGGCTCAAATCATTGGCCAATAAAACTCTTTTCCTATTCGGTTGGGTCTTCTAAAAGACAATCTTTTAAATTCCAACTTATGTGGCTTCAGGATGTTTCACTCTAGGACCTAGTCCCTAGGTGGTGGAGGGATGGAAAACTAGCTTATGGCACTGCTATGTACTCCTTTGCAAAGAGGCTTCAATATGTCAAATGCATGTTGAAGCATTGGAATAGACACCATTTCGGTAATGTTTTCTAGGCTAAAATGGTTTCCCCAGAGCACTTGGAATCCATCACTTGGAAAATCCAGGATCAGGGGCTTACTAAGGATTTGAGTTGGTTAGAGGCTATGGTTGTAAAAGATGTGGAGGAATGGGAGTTTCCTGTGGAAATTTTTTGGAAGAAAAATTCTCATGTTGATTAGTTGGAGGAGGGTGACAAGAATACTTCCTTTTTTCACAATTTTCTCAAAGACAAAAGGCATGGAAACATTATTACTTCTCTAAAATCCCCTGATGGGGACCATATTTGCTCATCTGCTAAAATTTCTAATGAGGTTTTTTATTTCTTCTTTGCTATTTTCTAGGGTATGTGCAAGATCATGATGGGCCAAAAAGTGGCAATATGATGGGTATGTGTAGGGTATGTGGTTGACAAATTTTTTTACCCAAAATTGATGAAACGAAAAGGGTTTTTAAAGGAGATTCTTAGCTTACCACCAATATAAATTATGCTTGTCTTTGAATCTAATAAATAATTATTATTCATTTTCTATTTGAATTATGACTAAAGTCTCGATTGATAGGATGATTGAAAAAAATATATAGCTTTCAAATGGTATCATATTTTTTGAATCCAAAACATGCATCACATTCTATGCTTTGCATACTATAGGATTGAAAAAAGAAAAATTGAATTTCATAAAGTTTTGACCAAGTTAAGGTGTTTAGACATACGAGTTTTTATATTTTTTAAAATTTGTAATAAAAAATTCATAATTAATTATTTACTTGGAAAAAATTACAAAAAAAATGCATCACATCGACATGAGTCCCTTACTTATATCTAAATATTATAAAAAATATTATTTTTCATTTTATTGTGGTTAGGGTGGTCAGACCGACACCTACTTATTTTTTCCCTGAAATTTAAGTACTACTACATTGAAATTTTAAATTTTCACCAAATATATTTTAAAATAAATAAAATAAACCTAGAAACTTTTAGAAACTTCATTCAATTTTCTATAGATTCTATTCTTACATATTTTTGAAATAATATAAATAACTTATTCAAATTTTTACGTCAAGTTACCTAGCTTTGATTTTTCTAAATTTTTGCCACTTAAGGGCCTATTTTCTCCATGATGATCCTGCACATACCCTCCATGATGATTCTACTTCTGCTAGTGGGGATGAGGATGCAATCCTAGCTTGCTTTCCTCCCTTGGTGACTAAGGAAATAAATGGATCTCGTCTCAAGCTGATCTCTCTATTGGAATTGGAAAATATAGTGTTTCAGATGAGGAAAGGAAAAGCTCCCAGTCTTGATGGGTTCCTAGTGGAGTTCTATCAAGATTTTTGGAAGGTTATCAAGCTTGACCTTCTTGAAGTTGTTCAGGAACTCAAAAGAATAAGAAAATTCTTAGAGATTTTAATGCCACCTTCTTGGTCCTCATCTCGAAGTGGGAGGGATCTAATTCTTTGGATCTCTTTAGGCCTATTTCCCTATGTAATGTGGTGTACAAAATCATCACCAAGTTGATTGTTGAACACTTCAAGCCATCGTTAGATAGGTTGATCTCTAAGGAACATGGTAGGTTTGTGGCTGGCTAGCAGATCTTGGATGGTGTAGTCATTGCTGTAGAGATTGTGCATTTTATGGCCTCCTCTAAGGAGAAGGCTATGTTCAAAAAGCTTGACATGGCGAAGGCTTATGATCACATCAAATAGGATTTTCTAACCAGGATCTTGTGAGCCTTTGGATTTTTAAATGATTGGATTGATTGAGTTTTGAGTTGTTTCATGATCTCTTCCATCATTGTGCTTGTCAATGGTGAGCCTTTTGATCTTTTGAGGGCATCTAGGGGCCTACAACAAGGAGACCCTTTATCACCATACTTATTCATTTTGATGGCAAAATGGCTTGGGAGATTTTTGAAATCTTGGGTGGAGTTGGGTTTGATTTAGGGTTAGCAATGGGGCAATAATCTTTCCCCTAGTCCTATCTCTAGTTTGTGGGTGACACAGCGCTAATGGGCATTGCCAGAGTGGATGAGGTGATCAATATAAGGAAGGCTCTAGATTGTTAATTGGCAACTTCAGGTCAAAGCATTAATGAAGGAAATTATTTTATATACTTCTTTAACACTCCCAGTCTTATCCAATAGATGATTACGAGTATTCTCAGGTTCTAGGTTGGCACACTTCTATTTGTCTATCTTGGCCTTCTTTTGGATATTCAATCTTTACCTCGAGTGCTCTGGAAGGATGTTATTGAGAAGGTTCAGAAAAAGGTCAGTCATTGGACGTTCAGATGGCTCTCTACTGTAGGCAGAGTAACTCTTCTAAAGTCGGTGGTGCAGGCTCTCCCTTTGTATAGGTGTTTTGTTTTATCAATTCTTGCTAGCTTTGTGGGGTACTTTGGGGCCCTTTGTCAAAAGTTTCTTTGGTCTGGAAATCTTCTTTCATAAAAATGGAGCCTAGTCAAGCAGGATGCGGTCTATCATCTAAAGTAGGAGGGTGGTCTTGGGCTGCATCAGGCTAATTTGATTGGGAAATCTTTGATAGCTACACTTTATTGGAGATGGAATTCTTAGCATCAACTGACTTGGGCTAAGATCCTCATCTAAAAATATCTTGGGATGGTGGATGGAGAGGATGTTCCTAGATACACTCTCAAGGAAAAGGGTTATATGGTTTGGAGCACCCTCAAAAGGCGAGCTAGGTTTATTAAGCAAAGCTTATTTTAGATTCGTAACAGTGGTTCAAAGGCTCTTTTTTTGTTTGATTCCTGGGATGGACATTTTCCTATTATGTCTACACATCCTCATTTGTAGGACCTATGTAGACAATTTTTGGATGTAGGTTGGACTCATGTGGTTGATTTCAAGTCTCCTTAGGTTATGGACCAAGCCTTGGTGTATAGGTGGAAGGACCTACAAGAGTGGCCACCAAGAGGTATGAAGGAGGATCGCAAGGAGCTTGCTCACATCTTGGTTGGGAGGGTCTATAGTTCCCTATTGGAAAGGGATGTTCTAGCTTGGGGAGCTGACTAGAAAGGAAAATACACTGTAACCTCTTGGTATAGAGTTCTTGATGAACAATTGTTTGGACGCATCGAGGCTCCTTGGTGGAAGCAGGTCTGGAACCAATTCTCTTGGCCCACTTGTGTAATTTATTTTCCTGGTTGGTGGTCTATAATAGATGCCTAACCTAGGAGAATCTTTGGAAGCGAGGCTTTCAAGGGACCTTGATGTGTGTTTTATGCTCCAACAATGAGGACATAACTTCCCATCTTTTCTTCTAGTGCCCTTTCGCTAGGATGATCTAGCACTTTTGGTGGGATCTCTAGAGTTATCCATGTTGGCATGCTTCATCTCTTGAGGACTTATGTAGGAAGTTGGGGGGTTCTACAGCTAAGACTCCTTTTCTTCACAATGCTTGGTTAATTGGTCCTAGCTTCATCATCTAGCAGATTTGAATAGAATGTAATCATAGGATTTTTTTGGATAAGAAGCTTTAGGTGATGCAGGTTTGGATGAGGATATTGGGATCTTTGTAGGAGACTTTGACAGCTAGGTGTGACCTCTTAGCTCTTGTGGATCCTAGAGATCTAAGAATTGTTCAAGGATTGGGGATTTTTGGCAGTGCCAAGGGTGGGACTAGGCATGGCCTCAGTCGAAGTGCAAGAAAGAAGGCTCATCGTGATGGCCACTTGATGCCTCCACCTTTGGAGGTGTTGAAGATAAATACGGATGGATCCTTTAGAGGTAATTCTGGACATGTTGGGGTTAGTGGCATTGGTAGGGACTGCTTGGGTGTAGTTGTGTTCTTCTTCTCTTAGTATTGCAACATGCATTCTAATAACTATATGGAGGCTTTGACTATTATTTTGGCCTTGAAAAGGGCCTAAGCTCTGGCTTGGAGAAGGATAATTTGTGAGTTTGATTCTCAAATTGTGGTTGATTTGTTGGAAAAGTGACATTTGGAGGATGTTAACTGCCAGCTTGTTGGTGTGGTTAGACAGATCATCTCCATGGGGGAGGCTTTGGACTCAATCACCTTTCACCATATCCCTAGGGAGTGGAATAAGCTGGTTGATGGTCTAGCTAAATAGGCTTCTGAGTAGAGGGACAACTGGAAAGTGGATGATTGGAATGGTCTTTTGGATGGCCTTTCTACGGAGCTTGAGGACTTGGTTGTAGAGGACATGAGATGTGTTTTGGGGGTTGCTTGATTTTTTGGATTTTGATCCTTGGGGGGCTGATTGTTACTCTTTACTTTGTATTGATTTCTTGATTTAATAAAGTTTTTACCCTCTTTTTATTAAGAAATAAAATAAAATACAGGAGCTAAGAGATCCAAATAATTCACTAGAATGTGAAAACATGAAGAACTAAATAAAATGTACCTAAAGAGAAATTTTGAAAAATTGCATAGATGGATATGAAGAGCTCTAAAAGATCATCCCAATGTCATTGGTATTACGAAAAAATTAAAAAAATAGGTCAAAATTTATGAGCTTAGGATTGAAAACCGAAAAAATAGGTTTGTATAATGCACCAAAGAAAAAAGGTGATCTAATACCAAACCAATGGAAAGTTGATGCAACCAAATTTTTGATGATATCTTTTTCACCCAATTTTCATATCATACATCCAAGTTATGAAGAAAAGAAAAAACACCTCCTTTAGGGCCAAAGAGGGGACTTGGGGCCCCTACCAGTAGTCGTACTACTAACATCAACATGATATCGTGTTGAAATCAGTGGAATATTTCAGTAATATTTCCTTTCACTGGAAAGAAATTTGGTGCCTAGGAAAGGAAAAAATCTCAAAATATTCTCTACCAAGTCCTCGGAATATGATATCTAAGAGTTAAAAAACATTTGTTGGAAAATAATGCCAAAAAAAAAGTCACCAAGAAATGAAAAGGTGGTCACTGGGAAAAAAGGGAGCCACTGGGTGGCACATGTAGTACCAGAAAAATAGAAACCAGTCATCAATGAGCTGGGGTGGTGTCGAGAATGTGAAAACACCACTAAAAAAAATGGTGGGAATCGGTGGGGAAAAACTACTAGTCGTTGGTTTGGAAACCGATGTCAACTGACATAGAAAGAGCCACTAGTAAGGTTATAAACCCTGACTAGGTATCACTAATAGGGTACATGGCTTACATAGGAGGGTAGCTTGCGGGTACCCCTAAATTAATCCATCCACCAAAAATCTCTTTTGAAATTTCTCCCCTTTTTATTTTAAAAACTTTTTTAGATTTTGTTTTTTTGAAAAATGTAGAAATTAACAAAATAATGACCTTTTTTTTGCATTTTTTCAATATACGTGCACATGTTTATAGGGGTCTAGAACCCTTGTGCAATTTTTTATACCTCAAAATCTATCAATAGTGAAATAGGGAAAACTTATAGTCAAAATTTGTTGAAATAACCTTCGAAATCCAACGATGAGGTCCTTTTCACACTAAACTGCACCTAAAACTTACTCATCTTCAAACTTTACAAAAACACAATATAGAATCCATATCGAATGCCTCCAATCCTTGTTGAAGAAAAACCCACATAAATTGAGAAGAGGTTCACTGAATCCATACTTTGATACCATGTTAGAATTGTGAAATACACAAGCCATAGGATAAAGTAGGGAACAAAGACATGTTCCATGCAAGAGATCTATAAATAAAGAATTGCAATATTCCTCAACAAGAAAAAGCTACAAAATACAAGAGTTCAAGAGAAAAACTCAAGAGATCAAGTATTACAAGGCATGAAAGGTATAATAATACAATGAGGGTTGAGTGCTATATAGGATCAACCCTAAATGATAAAGGGATTAGACTATGACAAGTGTTAACATCTCATGCAATGAGATTGAATGATCTAATAATAGCTCTCTAGTTAGGGTAGAAAATCACTCCTATGTTAAACTTAAGTGCATGAGAATAAATTAGAAGAGTTCTTAATTAATTAATTAATTAATTAATAGCTAAAGCATGATTACTCTAACATCTAGAAGTTATTAATATTTTATTTTTGTCATTAATTTATTCTATAGGTCATAATAATAAAAAAATACGTTTTCGAAAAGATTAGAAAAAAAATGAGTAGGATTAGTTATTTGTAATGTACTATTAAAAATAAAATAATCAATTTAATTCAATGGCCAATGTTTAGTCAAAGCTTTCATTAATTTTCTCTATCACCTATAATTTTTGGAATTTAAAAAATAGTACTTTTTTGGAAATCTTATAAAATTTTTGTTATGATTAGTTATTTGAAATCTATATTTAGACATAAAATATATTCCTTAATTTAGTGGCCTATATTTGATCCATATTGAAACATCATTTTTTCTCACATCAAATGCATTCCCACCTTAATAAATTTTAAAATAAAAACATAACTAAAGCCATGTGATCTTTAGGATTAGAGAACCTTTCTACACATAAAAAATCTAAGGACCTATTTTATCTTCCACCAGCTAAAATCAAGGAAAGTATTCCATAAGGACATGGAAATGAAATACATCTCATTTTCAAAGATAATTTGTTTGACCCATTTGTAAAATCCTTAAATGAGGGCTTAGATAGGTTTAAGAAGGAATTATTTTTAAAAAGTAGTGTTCCAAAAAAGCCACCAAGGTTGGTAAAACCCTAATAAACCAAATCATGAGAACCTTTTTGATGTCAACAATTATACCTAACAAGAATAAGCATTCATTAATTTGATTATAGAAATATAATTTCATGAATAAGCCTCATAGAACAATAATTTAAATTTTACAATATACCAAATAATTCCATGATTAACATAGCTTTACTATATTTAGAATTAGGACCTTACCAATTGTACTAATGGAAGATGAGTGACAGTGAAGGAAAAATGTTTAGCTGGAAAGAATTTAATTTAAAAACTAGAAACCTTCAATGAGAAACCATGCATTCAAAAATATTTTAATGAGCTAAATATTAAAAAAAAACTAAGGTCTTTAGTTGAATAAAAATTTGAGTATTTTAGAATGGCACTTAGTACACCCAAGGTTACACCTTACCAAATCCCACAATTGTACATCAATAGAATAAAGTATTGGCAGTTGTTGTCATTGATGTCAATAATGATGGTTGTGTTGTTGGCATTGATGTAAACATTGATGGTTGTCATTCATGTGAACACTAAGAAGGTTGTTGGCTATTGATGTCAAGACTAATTATTGGTTGTCATTGGTTGACAACATTCATTTTATGCCTTCATTATGATGTGTTGCTGAAGTTTATGGTTGGATGTCATATCAAACAAAGAAGTAATGAATTTTATAGTTGGATGTCATGCCTTATCAAAGAAAGAAGTAATGAATTTCATAGTTGGATGTCATGCCTTATCAATGAAATAAGTGTTGTCATGCCTTACCAAAGAAATAAGTGATGTAGTTCATGGTTGTAAGTCATGCCTTTTAAAAGAGGAGTTGTTGATGTTCATATTTAATTTATTATTACTATCAACAAAGTTGATGTCATAATGATATATTCAGATGAGAATTAGAAGCTTTAAGATGAGGATTAGAAGCATGACTCATAGTGGAGAGATGTTAAAGGTCTATAGTATGTCTTATGCTCTCTCCTATTGTTTTTGATGATGTATGGGTTGTTGAAAGGAAGATCTGGTCTCTGCATGTTGCTTGAAATTGTATATGGTTTATGAAGTTGCATTGAAGTATGTTCTAGAGAATGTTTTGCATTCCTCCGCTATTGTAGTTCTAGTCTTATGGTTTGGTACTCAATGCTAGTTCTTTGTGTATGTTACACTCCTATCTTTTTAGGTCACCTATGTTTCTGAGGAGGTTTCTTGTGAATTGTAGAAGGTGATAGTGTTGTTGATTGTGTAGAATGGTCAGAGAAATGCTTTGTATTTTTCTTCATTGATATCTTTGCTCTTGTGGATTGGTGGATGTGCTTTCAACATCCATGCAATTTCTCAGTTCCATTTTCTAGTGTTGAAATTATCCATAAGTTGTTCTACTAATGCTACATCATTTGGTTATGCATCATGTGTCTTTTAAATAGATTTTTCTATACTTGTTTAATCTGGGGTGGTTGTTGATAGCATGAAAGTATAAAAGAAATGTATGGAAGTGATGTTGGATGTTCAGGGAACATCCCCATGTGATTTGCATGTTTCTAATTGGCCTCTTTGGTACTACATTGTCTCTTGAGTTGGCTTTCTAGGCTATTTATGGATATTTGACCGACAAGGCTTTTTCCTTTGCTTGAGGGGCTGCACCAACAATAGAAGATATGTCATGATAGTTTTGGGTCCTAACCTATCCTTTTTAGGACCACATCAAGTAAATTTAATTGGAAGAGTGTTTATGAGCCAATAGATTATGTGCTTCATTGTTTCATCTACACGTTTCCTTGTTGTCGACTTACATTGATGTGCATATGTGTGTAAATCATTTTTGACCACATTGAAAGACTTTTGTTAAGATTGTTTTTGGTCCTCTCAAGATAGAACCACATTATGCTTTGGTGGCCAACCAGTTGAATTCATTGCTTATTCTCTTCTTGGCCAACCTTATTGAAGAGTTAAAGTGTTATGGTAAATATAAATGCAAGATGATTTTGAATGCAACAAAAATGAAAAGTGTACAAGTCCAAAAGTGTTGTGCAAATCATATTGAATATCCAACAAAAATAGTGCTAAATATTGTGAAAAGAAATATTAATTATGCTTGTGCACCTCAATCAACAAAAAGTTGTGTTGGCATTCTTTGTAATTCTCTTTAAATCATATTGTATCTTGCTCTGAGATAGTGAATCTAATCAAGTCCCCGTATCTTGCTCTTGGAGTTGGAATGTGCTTCAGTGCTGCAATTCCTTTTTGTATCTTATTTTTTTAAAGATAATTTTAATAATGTAATAAGATCCAAAATTTCTAATTGCAAGCATTGTTTGGATCTTGTCCATAAACAACTAAGTTATGTTCAAAGTAGAGTTAGAAAGTGTATACATATTCTATGAATTGAAAAGCTAGTTTACAAGGTTTCACAAAGATGGTTATTTCATAATATCATTTTCATCTTGTAGTTATCAAAAAACACACTATTAGTAGAAATCATTGGGTTCTTTTATATTCCTAGGTCATCCTTGACTATATTTAGTGCTCAGTGGATGTATTCCTATGTCTATAACAATGCTTTCCTATTATTTCTCTATCACTATCTATAATTATCTTATTTGTAATTGCTGATTATTCATACAAGAACCTCCTTAAAATGTTGATAATATATTCTTCTTCTTGTTATAGCCAGCTATGATATAACTATAGTAGAGATGTGTTGCCCCATAGTCCATCTTTGATATTAAAATTTTTAGACTAATTAGGCAAGTGACAAATTGTTGATCTATTGGATTGCTAGGACTAATGGTCCAACAAATAACAATGGAAGATCACAACAAATACTACTTTGAAGATTAAAAGACATACAAATTATTACATGTAAATACAAAAGAAGAAATATATGAGAATAGCTAGACCCTTTTACCTTAAATAAATATTTTAAATACATATATCAAAAATATATTAATCTCAAGATGTCTATCTATATTATACAATACTTTCTATTAGACCAGGGGAGAGGCAAAACAGAGACAGAGCACATTATATTAAATGATCAAAAAACATTACATATCTTATCTCCTATAACAGCTCTACGGAGCTGGACTCTGCTAAAGAGTGAGTAGCCTCATTACAACTGCCTCTATTTATAGAGGGCTTAGGAATTCTCCAGATTACAAAACAGTAAAATCATATGCAAATGCCATGGTCGGTGAGAACTCTCCAAAATGGTTGGTGGTAGAAGAGTTTGGAAGGTTAGAGGTCGGTGGCAGTAGTTGGTAGAAATTACGATAATGTTCTAACACTCCCCCCTAATTTCTACCATCAATTCTCATTACATTCTCAGTGTCTTTCACTGATGCTGCGGCATGTAAAATCTTCTAGATCTAGCGATCAAACCTAGGAAATTCCATATTGTAATTGGGATGCTCTAACCACGAGCTCTGGCACATTTGGTTACCAGTCGATCGTCGGTTCAGGTGCTCAACACTTGTATTTTCTCAGCACCTCCCATAGAGTCACAATCCTGGTGCTCGGGTATCCTAGTAGGCTCTTGACATCTGTCACAAATGGTGATAGGATCACCTCCTTTTCTTTTTGACGTTTGTCACAAATCGTGATAGGATTTCCTCCTCAAATTCACCTCCTGCATAGTTGCGGCCTCTTTGAACAACTATCCTCCTCTTTCCCACGCGTACGGCTAGAACCATGAACATCAATCTCCCTTAGCAATGTGTGATCCACACGTAATGCTTTACTACAATCTCCTCCGATCCTTGCTTCAGTTATGCGAATCCCTTCTAACTCCTTCACAGGTCAGCGATTGTGCCTCTCCTTTCACCATATGCCTTTTACAAACTTTCAGCCTTCTACGTTGACTCCAATTGGACGGCAGCTTCAAGAAGTTTAAATTGATGACACACCTTTTGCAGCAGCTACAGTAGGCATCTTAAAAACTGAGTGGTATACATTTCACCTTGACACCTTGGAGATCTCTTTGAATAGATGTGGCGAGCAGTGACTCCAAAAACTGCGATGAACAATTTTGGCGATGGTATACAGCAACTGACGGCTTCTGCAGCTCCTTATTGATCAGCTCACATTACTTGGCGGCTCCTTGATTCCGCTCCTTTGGGTGAGTAATTTCAAAAAACAGTTGCAACGTCACTGATCTTCAACTGAAGTTGACCACGAGCTGCAAATATCTTTCTGTAACAGTGATCTTCAACTGCTGCGATGGCTTACAACGAGCTGCAAATATCTTTCTGTAACAGTGATCTTCTCTGATCTGGCTCTCTCCACAATCTGCAAAAACTGGTGACAGCTTGTGACTGATGGCGTGACTTCTTCAAACTGGCACTGAACCCATCGATGGCTGCAGTTTCTTCTGAAAACCTCACATCCTATGTACTCACAGAAAGCAGCTCCATCACAGAACCCATACGCAAGATTTTCACACTGCTCACAATATCTCCAGGATCGTCTACCATACGCTCTAATACCACTATTAGAATAGGAGAGAGGCAAAACAGAGACAGAGCACATTATATTAAATGATAAAAAAACATTACATATCTTATCTCCTATAACAGCTCTGCTGAGCTGGACTCTGCTAAAGAGTGAGTAGCCTCATTACAACTGCCTCTATTTATAGAGGGCTTAGGAATTCTCCAGATTACAGAACAGTAAAATCATATGCAAATGCCATGGTCGGTGAGAACTCTCCAGAATGGTCGGTGGTAGAAGAGTCTGGAAGGTCAGAGGTCGGTGGCAGTAGTTTGTAGAAATTACGAGAATGTTCTAACAATTTCAAGATACCTTAAAACTGATATTTTATAGTATCAATTAAACACATGTAACTAAGATATCTATATTAATTTAGATACTAGAATAGATTTCTATATAATTATAATTATTTTAATAACTACGTAACTTTTTCTAAAATATTATATACTTTCTTATTTACTACAAAGCATAGTTTTATACCTTCTTACAAATTTTATTGTTTCTTATAGTTGGAATTGAAGAACGAGAACGCCAAGAAGAGGACTTGCTCCACATGAAAACAAAAGATGAGCCATTCAGGGCTGTGATCATTTACGGCACTGGTGGGATTGGGAAGACATACCTTGCCAAGGCCGTATGCTCAAAATTAAATCCGACCATCTACAACTATAGCAGAGTTGTAATGGATATAGATCCTCAGAAAAATGACATCAAAAAGAAGCAGGAGCAGATTTTGAAGGATGCCCTCCCCAACTACAACTCTGGAAGAGCAATAGATTTGAGGGATCAAGAAGAAGGTAGGGAGCTTTTAAAAAGAGCTTTTCAGGAAGCGAATAAGCCTGTCTTTCTGTATATTGACAATGTTCTGCGACCACAAGACCTCGAAGATCTTTTGCCCAAAGGCTTGGAAAGTATTGACAAGCATATCAGACTTTTTTTAACAACAAGAGACTTGCGTGCCACAAATATGTTGAATAAAAGGTTTCGCCATGAATATCTTGTCAAACCCTTACCGAACAATAATGCCATACAAATTCTTTGCAACGAAACAGAGAATCTTGATTGTTTCAATGATGATGTTGAGGGGATCTTGAAGATTTGCAACGGGATTCCTCTTGTTCTGAAGATTGTTGGTAATCATTTGCAAAATCAGGAATACAAGGTGGACAAATGTAGTCAGATATTAAATGCTTTGCATAAAGGAGAGGAAATTAAAGAAAAAAATCTCAGCAAAAGTCTAGTGGATTTTGTATTCGATGGACTTGAAATACCCGTCCAAGAAGCTTTTTTGGATATTTGCTGTTTCTTTTATGGTTTGTATCGTACAGCTGTGGAATACGCTGTTGGATCGATGGAGCTCAAAGCACTTGAAGGCGCAGCATTGATCACATATAAGCAGGAAGCAGAAAATTCCGAAGAGGTCGTAGTTGTTCATGATGTGATCAAAGCAAGGGGGCAAAACATGGCACGATCAACCAGAACCACAGATATTAAATCTTTTGAAGCGGCTGTAAGAGAACAGGTATTCTTCTTTCTCCATAGTTATAGTTAGTACTTTTAATCTATTCATTGTTGGTTTTGGAAGAGGAACCAGCTACAACAACGCACTTGAAAATATTTCATAAGAAACCAGGAGATTTTAAAACATTGTAATTGCTGCAGCAATCAAAACTATTTGATTGTCAACTTTTATGGAAATTACAGTACTCTCACAGAGTTTTCTACTTCATAATAATGCTGTACAGAAAGACATTTGTTTTCAGAGATCAAACATACCAATGCAGGTACGTATCCAAACGTAAGCAGAAAAAGATGCTTTAGACCTGCATTATATTATAATCCCGACCAATGAAGGAGAGTATCACTCAGCAGTCTGTATCCAAAACTACAGAGAAAATAATATATAGTTGCTCCTGATCAACCCAACGATTAGAGAATAGTAATATTCAACAGTATTACGCAATGGCTAGCCCCCAGAGTGAACTGCCTCCAGAATGAACAGCCTATCTAAGAGTAAAAAACATAATGGAACCAATGAGAACGTTTTTACGTTGAATAATAATTGCATGAATACAGCTACATGGAAATAGAAGAGTATGTTTTTAACAAAGGTTATAACATTTTACGTTGACTAATAATTGCATGAATACAGCCACATGGATACAGAAGAGTATGTTTTTAACAAAGATTATAACATACAACTATGATAAAAAATGGAACAATAAAAATAATTGTAAAAAAAGGGGTGTTGATGGATGTTGAATTCTTTTAGGACTTAAATTTAGGACCTTCAATTTACTGCTGGAATGTTCTACCATCAAGCTACTAGTTTGTATAGGACTAGCTCATCTTTGGTTCAAATGTGGTTTATTTCCAACACTCCCGCTTAAGTCACTCTATAGAATGCTTGGAACTCCTAGTCTAGCTAGGCTCTGATACCATGTTGATTTTGTAGTACATTTATTAGGACTTGAACTTAAGACCTTCCATTTGCTATGGAATATTGTTGAGCTACTAGCCACCATGGGACAAACCATTATTGTAAAATGTGTTCCTCAAGCACCACATTTAAAAAAAAATAGAATTTCCTTAACTACCAATTTAACCGACCAATCATCATTCATCTAAACTTGGAAGTGTTAATTACAAATTTTCTTCATTCACCATGATGACAACAAATCAATGTCACCACTTATATGCTTACACTCAAATATGTTAAGCTCATACACCTAGGGTCATTTCTAGACTTAGACCTAAACCTCAAAGGTTCATGGTGACCCTACCTACATATCCCCTCATTGGAATCAGAGGATTCATAGTTTTCCTACCAATGCCAAAGGGATTTCAATCTCTACTCTTGTATGAGATCTATGATCTTGCCTTTAACCCATAACTATTCAGTAAGTACATGTAAAATATCAACTTAGCAAAATATAATATAATGTTAATAACTTCGATAATAACTTTCCATCAAGTATTAGGTCCATATGAAACATTAGTGCACAAACATTCACAATATTCCCAAGGGGTCTTTCATACCATAATCTCAAAGATCATACACAATGGTTGTCACAAGCATACCTCCATATACATAACCTAAATAGCTCATACATATCTTGAGTACAACAATTACTAAATCATACATAGATCACAAGTACAATGGTGATTAGCTCATATGTACATCACAAGTACATCAATTATTGACTCATACGCATATCACATTTACATTAGTGACCAACTCCAACATATATCACAAATACATAGTGACAATTAGCAACCTACATTACAAATACATGGTGAAGAGCTCCAACATACATCACATACACAGTGACAAGCTCCAACGTTCATCATAAACACATAGTGATGAGCTCCAACATGTATCACGTACACAATGACAAGCTTACACATTAGAATGGCTAACACACACATGTCCATAATGCATCCTATATAGAAATAATATTAGTGCATTGCACACTACACCATGGGTCCTATCCTTTCCTTCGATCTTTTGTGTCATTGTACAAATGGGAAGAGGATTCAATACATCTCTTACTACACCGTGGGTCTGTCTTGAACCCTATAAGACCAAGTATACAATATGACAACTAGTAAAGGGATTTGGTGCATCCAATACTACACCATGGGTCCATCCACCATCCTAATGCTCTCCCTAAGTAGTGAACCTAACATAACCTGATGTATTCTAACTTCAATTGCCTATAGGCCACTAGTGACAAGTCTATCCACCTAGGAATAAGTAGCTCTTGACATATACCACTTTGTGACCTTAGAGATATTGTCAGCTATCTTCTTCACAATCCTAAGTAACACTTGGCATTAGTCACTTCTGTGCCCTTAGTGATAGCCAATGAACCCCCCCAATACAATGATTATCCCGCAATTACTATTACCCACATGGATGGATCCCTACCTATGCAACTGTTACTATATCATAATCATAATCAAGGTAGCCCATTGCAACCTTCACCTCCATGAGGGTAATCCTTAATATACAAGCACTTGTCATTCACCTTAATCTCTAAAAATTTTCTTTTGAAGGTACCTTGTTTAAATTATCAACAAGCCAATAATTGGTTCTATAAAACCTCAATTCAACTATACTTTAGCTACAAGACTTCTAAAAAATGATGTCAGATATCAATATATTTTGTTTGACTACCAAAGAATGGATTTACATATTGATAAAAATTGCCGAGTTATTATTGCAATACAAAAATTATTGACCTTATTTTGCTTCCACCTTAAATCTACTATAATTCTATTCAACCATATTACTCGACAAGATGATAAAGTTGAAGTAATATATTGAGTTTCTAATGATGTGTAATGTCTTGAATGAAATACTTTCCCAAGTTAATCATAATAATTTCAACTACAAAAAATATAAAGAAAAACATGAAGGTCAAACCCTCATTAAGTTATTTTGTAACATAAACTCAAACACTAACAAAAAACCAACATTTTTTTCATTGTTTAGGAAATTGGTTTGACATTGTTTGTATAGAAGTTTTATGAAATTATTATATTGATATTTAAATATTATTTTAATGCATAAAATATATTAGTATAGAAGAAAAATATACAAAAGCAATGATATCAATGACATTAGCAACAAGAAATTGAAACCATCTCTCCAAAATCCCTCATAACAATACTATAGAACTCACACACTAACAATACTTAATATTAGGTAATTCTATGGAAATCCTCTCTGAGATGCCCATGGTCAGTAAGGAATTGGCCCCTAGTGCCCCTGCTTCTGGAAAACTTGGGAATGATCATTTTGAGTCCCCTATTCAGGGTGAAATTAATTCTGCTCTGAATAAGCTTAAGCCTAAGGATTTGGTTAGTATAGCGGAAAAAAGTATGGATGGCCTTTTTACCGTTCTCAAATGGACCCAGAAAGAAGTTTGTGACTTCAAAGGCCGTGTTACTGATCTCAGCAACAAAGTTATGGGTTTGGAGCAGAAGATCAGTTGGAATAGTAGAGATAATGATGAACAGGAAACTCCATTACCGAGGAAAAGACAACAATTACAGGAGGATAGATTGGTTAGTATCGAGTGTAACATGTCCAAGATCGAACAAAACATTAAGGCCACTATTGCAAACAATCACAAAATTGCTAGGCATAACACCATCATCATAAATGCAATGGTGGAAAATCTTGAAAAAAACCAAAAGGGTTCGCTGGTTGTGGATTTGGATGCGGACAGCGGAGGCAGCAGATCGGCTAGTGAAGGGATTTCGACTCATACCAGGGCAAACATTAAGAGGAAGACCCCGACTTCTTCACATATGGTTCAAATTCTCAAGCAGGGGTTACAGGACATGCAGAATGTTGAAAAGGAAGCTGAGGAATTACTGAACACCTTGGAGTAACGTAGTGTTTTGTTTGCTAGTTTTTTTGGGCAGTCCTTTTTTGGGCCCTATTGTCTTTTGGTGCTGTCATTTCCTTTTTGGGACAGCTTTCTAGTTGTTTGTACTTTTTCTGCTTATCTCTTGTTGTTTAAACTTCGTGGTTTCAGGTCCCTGTAAAACCTATTTTTTCCTTTTCAAAAACAATACTTAATACTAGGTTATTTCCTCAAATTTCAACATCAAGAGCTAAGATTAGTCTCCATTCATCATTCTAAGGTGGTAAATAAATGGAAGGAACATTGTGCATACAAACTCCTTTCTTTAAACAAGATATATGCAAAATATCGTGAATTTTATAGCCTTTAGGGAATTCTAACTCATATACAACTTCATCTACTTTACTAATGATTCTATAGGGTCCATATAGTTTTGGCTTAAACTTTTCTTTCCCACTTTTTTTTATGGAATATTTCTTATATGGCTGCAATATTAAGTACACCAAGTCTCGCACATCAAATGTTCCCTTTGTATGCTTTCTATGGATATAAATCTTCTATTGATTATGTTCCTGCTGCAAATTTTCATTTAACAATATCAATATCTATTGATTTTTTTTCAACCAAATCATTTACTATAGGTGCCCTAGTATTTGAAAGTTTCAAATAATTATTTTTTAATGCATCATAAAAATGTATAGTTCCTTGAATTATGATAAGTTGTGTTGTATTTTAACTCTTCCAAATGAATCCATTTGATTGGAGCTATTTGAGGATTTGAAATATAAATTCTCAAGTCTCCTTCCACCCACTTGCTCAATTTATGTTTTTCTAGTTGTTTGTAGATGATAACTAGTGTTTGGAGTAATGTTGGCATCCATCAAATGAAATATCTCTTGCCAAAATATTCTTAAAAAATTACTCTCTTATCACTGGTCATGTACTTGGGTAACCCACGTAATTTGACCACTATATTGAAAAACAAATCAGCAAATTGAGGTTCACTGTAATAAGTATAGACAACCAAGAAATATGCATATTTATTCAGTCTATATACTACAACATAAATGCAATATTTCTCACATATATTGGAGAAACCCACATTGAAATCCATATAAATAATGTCATATTCTTGTTTATTAATGGGAAGTGGTTGTAGTAGCTTTACAACAACATTTTACACACTCTTTGATATGCAAAAGAACATCGTCTTTGAGACCCTTCCAGGTAATGATGCACCATGAAATCCTTCTAATATTTTCATCTTCATCTCTAATTTAGGAACAATTAACACTCTATTATTCAATCAAATCAATGCATCTACCACTTTGTAATTGACACTCTTCTTCTTTTCATCAAGAATGTTAGTAGCAAATGTATTCTTAGCATACTTAGCTAAGATAGATATTTTGGAATCTATAAAAATAATAAAAATGCTACAAAGAGTAGCGATTAGAAAGAGTGCATTAGATTTAGTATTCTTCTTACCCTTAATGTATATTGAATATTAAAATTATATTCTTGCATCTTACTTACCCACTTTAATTGTCTATCATTCAAATCTTGTTTACTTTGGAAAAATTTTAGACTATTATTATATATTTTTATAACTTCCAAACATACCAAATACTATATAAATTTCTCCAAAGCATGTCTCGTAACCAACATTTATATGTCATATATGGAGAATCCTTTTTCATATTCTTTTATCTTTCCACTCTAAAAAGTTGTGGGACATCCTCTTTGAGAAAGGAAAACTGTAGAAATGGAAGTGAGAAATCTAGAATTGAAAGTACTCAATATGAACTTATTACCTTTTTGAGATCCTGAAATGCACCTTGATTTTTTTCTATCCACTCAAATGTTCCTTTTCTTGTCAAATCAGTAAGGGGGTTACGAAGTTGTGAATATCCCTTAACAAACTTCCCGTAATAAGTTGTCATTCCAAAGAAGCATCTAAGTTGTGTTAGATTTGTAGGAGGTGGCTAGTAAAGAATGGCTTGTATATTTTGTTGATCCACATGAACTCCTTTAGAATTAATCACATGACCCAAGTACATATTTTTTGTCAATCCAAATTCACATTTGGACATCTTAGGAAAGAAATAACGTTCTTCAAGAATACCCACAACTAAATCAAAATTCTTAAGATGCTCTTCCCAACTTTTGTTGTAAATTAAAAGATCATCAAATAATACTTAAAGAAAACTTCTTTAATTATTACAAAAGATTATTCATATAGGATTGAAATGCCACTAAAGCATTCATGAGCCAAATGGCATAACCAAAAACTCAAAGCACCATAATGACACTAGAAATCAGTCTTCTAAATATCTTCTTCTCTTATGTTTGGATATGATAATACCTAGACCTCAAACTAAACTTTAAAATGTAATCTAGCTCATCAATCAACTCATTATAAAGGGTAATGGGTATCTTTTCTTGATAGTATTCATATTCAATTGTCTATAATCTATGCACATTCATAAAATACCATTTTTCTTCTTCACTAGCACCTTAGAAGATGTAAAAGTACTAGAACTTAGTATAATGTACCCCATATCCACAATATTTTAAATTTCTATCTCAATCTCCTCTTTGTACATTCAAGGATGGTGGAATGAAGTGGTCATGATAGACTTTCACCCTAGTTCTAACTCTATGCTATATTGATTCATGTTTAGTTGTTACTAGTTATTAGGAAATGATTTATTTGTTTCATTTTCCGTTAAGTGGTCTCTCTGTCTGACTTAAGATTGAATTGACTTGAGCAATTATAAGCTTTGTATAACCATTTAATAATAACTCCCATAAATCTTGTGAAATGAATAATATTTTCATTTTTATATTTCAAAAATCTTAATTTTTGCCTAATTTTGAAGCTAGGTTAAATTCCAACATTAGTATATTTCTTTAAAGATAAAATATTTCCAGTGGCCTTCACTCACAAATTTCTCACAAATTTCTCACAAACTATGAATCTTTTATTTCTCGCAAACTCCTCACAAACTATGATCCACAACATCTTTTGACTTCATCAACCAATTTCTACTTGTTGTTGATCTGATAATAAACAATGTTTTAAAACTCTTGACTGCTGTAATACTAATTATTGGTTTTGGTCGAGAAACCACCTATAGGAACACACATTTTCAAATGTAAACCTTAAAAAAGAAAAAAAAAAATTCTAAACCATACAACTGTTATCATCATTTTTTATATATTTTGAACAAAGAAAAATAATAATTTACAAGAGTATTATAGAGATTTGTTTTTAAAATGGTGTTAACAGTTCTTGCAATTTTGTCCTTGAACTTTTAACACCATTTTAAAAATAATCTCTATAATTGCTGCAACAACCAAAACTATTTGATTTTATAAAACACTTTAAAGTGAAGTGCCAACTTGTACAGAAAGTATAGTGCTCTCATAGAGTTTACTACTACATAATAATACTGCCGAGAAAGACATTTGTTTCCAGAGATCAAACATACCAGTCCAGTTAACATCTAGGAATAAACAGAATAGGATGCATCATACCTGTATTATATTATAATCTCAGCCAATCATGCCATTACCATCTTTTTAACTATTGACTGCGCTCTGACGATTTTTTGTAATGGTTATACATTTTACAGAAGCTCCCAAGAATCAAAGGAATTTATCTCTCTTGCGACGAAGATTCATCTTACGTGCTCGAAAAAAGTCACTTAGATTTAATGAGCAAATCGTTAGAGGTTTTATGGTTGGGACCGAGGATCAGCGTCAGCGCTACAAGTGACATGGCATTTCCAGAGTTGAGATATGCTAATTTAGATCCAAATATTCCATGTCTACCATTTTATTCAGAAGCCCTGGAGAAACTGGCTGTGTACGTAGGTCCTCTCTGGAAAGGCGGTCTTTGCATTGACAATGTAAGTCATTATATTTCATAGCATTCTGTGGTTTAGTTGAGTGTCTGATGTTCGAGATTGTCTTCACGATAACAGAAAATTTTCTTGCAGTTACCACAGAGTTTACAGTTGGTCACAGCAACCGGCACGGACAATGTGGAATGGACACACGAGGAGCAACCAAGGCAATTGAAAGTGGTTCCAAAATATTCTTTAAAAGAGTTGAATTTTTTTACATTATGTCATATGAAAACTCTACCAGAAGGATTTCAGAATTTCACTGCATTGAAAATTCTGAATTTAGACAGCTGGAAAAGTATGGAGAAGTTGCCATGGGTAATATGTGAATTACCTCGGTTAAGTATACTCACTCTGGGCTTCTGTGAGAATTTGGAATTTCTTCCACCGTCGTTAGGAAATCTTACAACTTTACGATATTTAGATCTGGAATCCTGTTCTTCTTTGAGATATTTGCCTTACACTTTTGGGAAGCTTACGGCCCTACAATATTTAAATCTGAAAGCATGTTTCTCCTTAAGAAAACTACCTGGATTTGCACAGCTCAAAGAACTGAAATATTTGAATGTCCGATCTTGTCCAAACTTATTGTTGGAATTCTCTAGCGCGCCGAGTGACTTGCAAATTGAATTTGACGAAGGCAAATAGTGAAGTGAGGAAGAAAATGATGGGAGTTGATGACTTGCTATATTTTTCCTAGGAAAAAGTATATTATTAGGAGTACTTTCAAAGTAAACATTCGGTTTAAATATTTGGATATGTTGTAATTTGAATGATTGGATTGATTATGTTATATGAGATTGTGGAGTTTATGATTTTGGATTGATTAGGGTATATGAGATTGTGGAATTCTATAATTTTGGATCGATTATGTTATGATGTTGTGGAGTTGTTGGATTGATTATCTTATATGAGATTATGGAGTTTTGTGACTTTAGATTGATTATGCTATATGAACATTGAGGTTGTGGAGGCTTATGAGTTTGGATTGATTATATTATATGAGATTGTGGAGTTTTATGATTCTGGTTTGATTATGTTATATGAATTTTTGGAGATCCATGACTCTAGATTGATCATGCTATATGAGATTGTGGAGTTTTATGACTATTGATTGATTACATTATATGAGGTTGTGGAGTTTTATGACTTTGGATGGATTATATTATATGAGATTGTGAAGTTTTATGATTCTAGATTGATTATGCTAGGTGAGATTTTGGAGTTTTATGATTTTGGATAGATTATGCTATATGAAATTGTGGAGTTTTATGACTTAAGATTTATTATGTTATATGAGATTGTCAAATTGTACAACTTTGAATTGATTATGTATCTAAGATTGTGAATTTGTATTCCTATTTTATATGTTTATTTATTAAATATTTAATATTAATTTTAAAAAAATGATAAAGTGAAATTTGATTTAAATTATAATTTTTATTTTAAAATTATTGATTATACAAACTTTACTTTTAAAATTAAAAATAAAATTTATTAATACTATTCATTTATTTTTATTTATTTAAATTATTGTTCTAATTTAAGACTTTAATATAAAAATAAAATTATGAATTCTATATTGTATTATAATATTTTTCCTTAGTGAATTAAATATTATTTTTAAATTAAGTTTATAAATTTTGAAAGATGGGTTTTATATAAATGAGATTTTTAAGATTTGAGATTCTTTTTGTTTAAAGAGTTCTAATATCTTAATTGAATTGCAAATTGATATTATAGAAGAGGTTAGATTAATTCTTATAGAAGGATTTAGAAACTATTTCAATTACTTAATTCAATAAATTGATACTAATTATGAATTGAAGACTAAATATTGTATTGATTCTATGTGTGAAATTTAGGATTGTCTGTAATGAAAGAAAATAAAGATAAAAGAATTATAATTTATAAGGAAAACTGATTTATGAGAATTTGGAATCAAAGGGAATGAATTTATTGAAATAATCTTTTTTAAATACAACATTTGAATGTATTAAATTTGAAAACAAAATTTAAAGACGAAACTCTACGTTGAATGTATTAATTGTGTTAGTACTTTGTGTTGTGGTGATCTTGGTATTTTTGACATGTGTGATTAAAGTGAAATTCTATGGTTAATTTTTCTATCTTATACTTTTGGTTGTAGGACTATATCTAGAAAATAAAATTAAAACTAAGAATGTTATCATTAGATTTTTTTAAATAATTCATGCTATTGGATTAGTAATTTATACACTTCAAGTAAAAATAATGGTTGGGGAGTATAAAAACCTTTTAGTGCACAACCTCAATATTCCTTTTGTGTACTTACAAGAGCTTGGAGGGAGTACATGTTGACTAGACTTGTAATTTCATTTTTTGATTCTACCATTGCATTAGACCACTAGCACATATGTTGCCAATTGAAATATTGACACATTTAATTAATTATTATTATTTGAAGTGTGTATTTGTGTCCCCTTATACTAATGGATATTGTACATATTGAATGGTTGGATTATCCTTGTTGATCTATCCTTTTGTATTTGATAATACCTTGTTGTACATGTATAGACATAACACTATATAATATGATTTATTGACTAAAGAAAGAAAAATTTCATTGTTATATTTTAGGGTCTAAGTTATATTTATTTTTATATTAAAAGTAGGGGAAGGACCCATGAAACCAAAAGTTTAAGTTAAAAAAGAAGAAAAATAGAGGTCAACCATGTCAATCATCAAGAAACCATCAATAGGAGGCACACAAACCTTATATAATCATTCACTAAAAGTAGCATAAGTAAGCACATAGGCTTGAATGATGTAAAAACGAAAAAGAGAATCAAATAGAAACATTTACTTTTTAGAACAAGCACAATGAAATCCCAATTTTTCCTTTGCAATTCCATTGCCACCCTCTAGTTCTTCATGCTAACAAAATCATAAATTGATGTCCTCTTTGTCATTTCCTCCCTTTCTTTCCCAATTTTCCTTATCTTGGACTTACTAGACACGGTACCAAAAAATTGCATTTTTCATGATCTCATCCATGATAGTAGTTATATTGCCAACAAATTCTCAAGGGCAACAATCCTATTTCTTTTGTTCTCCCCATCTTCTTCAAGAACATCCTTCATGGAGCATCTAGGCCTTTCCTTTTGTTTATCTTCCATATTGTGGTTGGGTTTTTGTGTATTCCTTTTTCATTTTCCACTTCCTCTATGTTAGTGTTAAGTTTAACTTAGGATAATTAGGGATAATTAGTTTTTCCTGTATTGGGTAGTTTTCCACCTGTCTTATTTTTCATGCCTTTAAAAGGCCTATATATTATGTATTATCTTATACATTTGGCATAATAGTGTTGTGCTTCTCTTGCATGTGTGAGTGGTTGGGTTGTACATTTGGTCTTGATTGGAACATATAGGATTGGATTAACCTATATAATTAGACTAGTCATTGGTTGATGACTTTATCCTAAAATTAGGGTGTATTGAGGTTGAGACTCACCTATGTGATTAAGCAAATCACTAGAGCTTATGAGATACTATATGTATAGAGACATAGGCAAGAATTGTCTATTGAGTTAGAGTTGCTACTTGGGTAGTTTCTTTATACTCTTGTTATGAAGTCATATTGTTGACAAGATTTTACTCTTGACTAATCATATTTACTAAGGAGATTACACTATCATTCATGGGATCATTTATTAATATGATTATTCTTTGATTGAGGTCATTCCTGGATGTGATTATACTCTTGATGCTAATCACTTAATGATGTGATATATTACTGAAGGGATTCAAATATATATGAATATTTAATCTATGATTATGATGAGGCTTATGTAGCCATACTCTAAATTATAAATTTATACTTAGGACTAGATTGTCTTTTGAAGTGAATAACTTTTTTATGCAAAGATAAGCTTGTATGCTATACCTAGGATGGGAATATCCATTGAAGGGGTGACTTGTGCTTAGGCTTAATTGGTAGAGATACCATAGACTTTTAGGAAAAAGGGAGTTGGTTATTTCTAGGGTTAAAGATTACTCATTGGAGGAAATTACCCTAAGCATAGTATATGAATAGTCATAATACAAATTAAGAGATGGTAGTGTATGTGAATGGGATGACTATCACCTGAAGTACTAGGTGAGAATAATTTGGCCAAAGTAGTGTAAGTAGTCATTCTTTACATTGCCAATTCATTATGTTCCTTTTATGCATTCCAGGTCAAGACTTTCATAGTCATATAGAATATGACCATATGATTAGTTTTGGTTTGTTAGACACAACACTAAGCTCAGATAGGTTATTGTTATGGGGTTTACCAACCAATCTCTATGTCGAAGGGAAGGGCCATCTTGTCATGTGTGACAAATGTGCGGGGGACCACATTTGAGTTTATGGTTGGTGGAAAAGTGCTTGAGTGATGCTTCTCCTCATCAGTTTGTGGTTGAGGTCTATGGATGCATGCACTAGTATTGGGGACAACTAGAGTGTTTGCACCCGCTAGTGATGAGTTCTAGAATGTATGCACCAATGTGGAAAAATTACGAGTAGTTGTATATATCTATTGCTAGATGAATCTCATAAGAGTTATGTATGTATCTTATACTCATTTATATGGAAGGATGTAATCATGAATGGTTAACTTGAGTTCATTCAATGTGACATCTATGTTTTGGAAAGATTTGTGAAATTACAATGGAATGCAATGGAAGTTTGGAAATAGTGTTATTTCAAATGTGCATGTAGTTTACATTATGGAAAGAAATTTTTTTATTGCTATGTTATGACATCATGTTTTATTCACTTGAGGTGAAAACATTGGAAATTTTACTCAGTAGAACATTGGGGTTGTTACAAGAATCACAACTCTTGCAAACTTTAATCATAGCTTTTTGAGTAGAAAATCAGGCCCTCTTAGCAAAAAAAAAATTGATCCTCTTATGTGTGTCATAGTCTCTACGAAAACTTCTGCATAGGAAGAGGAAGCCAATGATAGGCCCCTTCGATCCCCATGCCTATATTGTGCTTAACCACTTGACTTGATAATATGCTCTTACAAATAAAACTCTCACAATCTAGCTCCTCTTGTATGCTCGAGTCTCACAAAATATAGCAAAATGCAATTGCAAAATAAATCAAAGTAGTGTAGAATAATGTAGCAAAGTAATTTTGCAGAATAAAAAGTGTGTCCCAAATGAGAGTATAAGCCTCTCTATTTATATAGAAAAATGAGAATTTGTAGCCTACAAAAAAGGAATGCAAATTAACAACAGCCTCCATGCTATTTGACTCACTTCACTTGGCAAAAAGGTGGCAGCAATCACAGAGTTTACTCATCACAAGAAGCTATAGGTCAGCCTCTATGTTTTGACAATAGCCCAAGACTATTTCAATCTACACATGATCAAATGGCGATAATTGAATTGTTTCCAAAATGGAATTCTACAACATTTAGAACTTCATTATTCTAGTGCCAAGTATGTAGCCATTTGCCTATTATTTGACATAGCTTTCCTCTTTCAAACAGTATATTGCCAATGACGTGGGGGCATCTTGATGCACCCTTTTGAGGATAATGTTGTCATGATTGATAAAATTTTGTTTTTGCTTTGGTTGAAGTCAATAAGGTCATTTGAGACCATTTTGAGTTGTTTGGAGTCATATTGTAAAAATTTGCAAAATTTGCTAAAAGTTGTCAAAATCTTGTCAAAAGTTGCAAATAATGACAGGGTGTTGGCAAGAAGTTGAGTCTACTTTTTGGCCAAAAAGTGGAAGTGTTTTTCCTGATTTTAAGAATTTGACACATTTGACCCTACAATTTGAAGCACTTAGAGATGGGATCTTCAAAAAAGTCACTAATCATAAAATGTAGTACTCAAAGTCAAGTTTTCAAATATGTAATTTATTTTAATACCCAGATTGTACAAATTGAGTTTAAATAGGCGTTTCTAGAAACCAATATTTAAAAGTCACTTTTTTATACCATATCGTGCACATTTATGATATCCATATTTTGACCTAAATTATCATATTTTTTAAAATCCTTTTGGGAAAAGATTTGTCTCATTGAAGCTTGTTCTCCATATTTTTTTGTAATTTTTTATTGATTTTTTCTTTTGTTAAATTTTTACTAGGCATATTTGTTGTTTTGAAAAATCATCATGTACGACACACATAAGATGACCTAAACTTTTCATTTTTTTATTTTTTTATTTTTTAAATGAAAAGAATTGTCTGAAGTTTTGATTATGTTGTTCAAAAGTTATTAAAATATTAAAAAACCTTGGTATTTAAAGTTTATGGACTAGTTTCATTAGAAATTAATTGAAAAATAGAAAAAATAATTTAATTGTAAAAAAAATTACATATTTGGAATTTGCATTGTCTCATCTAAAATGGGTTTTAATTTTGTTAGAAGATTTTGCAAAAAAAGTCGTCAGCCATATGTCCAAACTTGATATTTTTCTCTGCCATTATTAGGACCTTCAACTTGTAGGTCAAACCAGGTTGAAGGCCTAGGTTCAGATTCCCAAAGCTTTTCCCAAACCAACATACAAGGCAAAAAAGCAACCAAAAACCCAATTCAAATTCAAATTTTTCAAAACGGGATCCTATTTTAAAAAAGTAGGATCCCACTTTATAAAATGAGATCCAATTTTCTAATATTTAATGTTGTGACCATTGATAGGGAAACACAATCCCACTTTATAAACAAGATCATGTTCCTTTGTCAACGGTCTCCACATTAAGTGTCAAGAACGGGATCCCAATTATAATACGGGATCCCGATTATAATACGGGATCATGTTTGTTAATAAATGGGATCACGTTTGTTTTTAACCATTTTATTTTAATTTACTATCAAAAATTACTGTGAAGTCTGTAACTTCACATGTATTGCCGATAGTAGTAAAATTGGGCTATTTTTCATCAACTCTTGTTTTTACAAGTGGTGAACTTTCATTTTTGATTAATTTTTTCAAAGGAGGAATTATGTAAAACATTTTTGAAATGAAATTTTGTTAGTTTTGGACTTGCTTGGTGGAACAAAAGGTCTTCAACTTGCAATATGGATTGATTTTTTCAAAGGAGGCATGAAGAAAATAGTTTTTAAAGTGGAATCGTGCTAGTTTTATACTTGTTTTGAGGAACACAAGAGGAAGAATTTTGTCCTTATAGGTCTTCAACTTCCTATTTGGATTGAATTTTTTGAAGAATTTAACTATTGACATTCATTTGTGCTTGAGAATTTTACAATAATGGGAGATAAAGCTCAGAATAAAAGAGGAAGACATTTACTCCTGAAGAAATTGAAGAAAATAAAAAGGAGAGTGAAAGACAACAAGAAAGAAGAATTAGAACTAAATCAATGAATGATGGGGGAGTACCCAATTCCACAACTATTAAAGATGAAAACATTGAGGAGACCATGGTTGTAGGCAAAACTAATTTGCAAGAAGTCAATTTGGAGAAGAATATGATTATACAAGCAACTCCTATGATGTCTTCAAATCCCTCTTTCAATGCTATGGAGAATGTTTCAATATGCACAAATCCAGGTATGTCTTCAAATCCACATGTTAGTGAAATGGTAAATTCATTTGTAGAAATTTTACAAGTTGCTAGACTTAATGATGTTGACATTGATAATTTTTTGAGATATGAAACTTTTATAGAATTTGTTGAAAATGAAAAAAAAAATTTTTGTTGAAAATAAAAATGAGAATGATCATTTAGTTGAAAATGAAAACGAAAACCATTTTGTTGATGAAAATGGAAATGAAAACTGTTTTGTTGATCAAAATGAAAATGAAAATCATTTTGTTGATGAAAATGAAGATGAAAATGTAAATAATTTTCAATTTGAAAATGAAATTGAAAATGAAGATGAAGATGAAGATGAAAATCTAGAATGTGATGTTGAATTTAATGAAAATACTTTTTTTTTTAATTGAAAGTGGTGTTTTCGATAATCTTCCTGGTCAAATTTCTTGGAGGCAAATAAGAACACATGCAAATAGAATATACAAGCAATTATTTGATCATAAAAAAATTTCATTTCAATGTCAACTAATGATGCAATTGATGAGAATGCAAAATATGAGGAAAATAATGAAAAGGTTAGGCTTCTTTCTTCAACCAAAAATAAAAGATCAATCATTAAAACATGTTATGTCTACTGTTGCTAGTGCCATTCAATCTATTGCAAAAAATAGTTGATCTAAAGATAATAATCTAGTAAGAAGATCCATAACAACTACTATAGTTAATAAAGCAACTTTGAATAAATTAATGGTAAACAATATTAGTGAAGTTTTAAAAATACATCCCAAAAAATTGCTAAAAGTGGCAAAAAGAAGAGAAGGTATAGAAAATTATCCTATCAACCAATGTTGGAGTTTCAGTGGTTGACTCCCAAGGTCTGATATGAAATTGAATGTTGAAATTAAATCTTTGATCAAAAAATATTGGCATGATAATACTAGGGTTTCATCTAATGCTAGAGATGTTTTAAAATTAAGGGTGGGTTGCAAAGTTCATGATCCTCACCCAAAACAACTATTAGATACAACACAAACTAGATTTTATAGAAAATTTTGTGGTGATTTAGTCTTACCTGGTAATATTAAAATAAGTCAAAGGTCTTTTGAAAAATGTAAACCCTGGTATGTAAAAATTAATAAGCAACCAATATCTTCTTGTTGTAAACCACATGTTCAATTTCATTATTTTTATGATTTGTTTTGATATATACATTGTACAGGTTGCATTCTAACATGATTGGTCGCGCCCACAAAAGGATATGAAAATCATGGAAAAACCTATCCTTGGAATTGGACACTCCAGCAGGTGACTAATATCTTTTCATGGTCGTTCATTTACTTGTCAAACCAGGGAACGTATACTTGAAATGGAGCGGCACTATATATGCACTAAGAACTAGTTTTTGTCACAACTTAACAGAAAAAAATACTTGGAAATAATTCTACCTATGTGATAGGAAGGTAATGCAAGGTTCTCTAAACCTAACCATAATTTAACCAAAGCAGAAATCATAACAGCTAGGACTGAGAAATAAACTATGAACTGGCTTTATGCTGCAGGAACAGACACAGGGATGGATTCCCAATGCTCCAGGAAAAATATAAGACTGAGTTTACATAGAAACTTCAAAGATGAAATCCAACTTATGATCAACAGAAAATGAATGGCTAACTAACTAACTATAGATACTTACTAAGTGGGGCCCCTTAGCAAGCATTAACTAATTATGCAAGTACTAAACTCAGAACTTCATCAAATTTTATTCATAAACTCAGAATGGTATACATTTTTCTATTCATATGAAAACTAACAAAAATCTCTATCTCTTGTCATACAGACTCTATTTTTATTATCATACTAACTTTTACATGATATCCTTTCTATCTCACTATGCTTTCTAACTCGCGCAGGACAAACACTTATTTAAATCAGGAAAACAACTAACTAACTAACCCTAACAGAGAAAGACGTGGATGTAAAATGTATCCCGAAATCGAGGAACAGACTTCATAAATGAGTTTATCCATTCAACCTGATCGAGAGAGAATCTAACACTCCACTCTTTCCAGATTAACTGATATTTAAAATCTTTCCCAACAGTTTCGGTCAAAGAGTCTTCGCCAGAGCTTCCTCGAAGTTGTGCAGGAAATGGACTTTACTGCAAGGCCGAGATCAGCTGTGCTTGACTCGATCATAATTTCTTCAACAACCTGCGAAACACAAGGTAATAGATGCGAAAGAAAAGGCGCATGGCACATACACAATATCCATTCATTAATCACATATTTAAATCTATTTCATCATTCAAAAACTACATGCATTATACCAGTCATTTGGGGAGTCAAACAAGATAATAAATATAGACATGTCAACATGATAGGCTGTAGGAACATGAAAGTGTATTGCTACAAGATATCCCCCAATAAAAGGTTTTAAAAGAGTTAAACAACCATGAACAACAAAAGCGAGGGTAGTAAAAGTACACTATGGTATCCAAATTATGAGCATATTTTGGGCTCATCATTTTCCCCCTACTTCACCCAATGCTGGTCCTCCAACATTAAACTTTCTAGTGGTCTCTTTGAAATTAGTGGTTGAGGCATGACTTTGAAATGGAGTTCCAAATTTGTAATAAAAACCTCTGAAACTCTGCCACCTTTCATACCTATGAGCTTTTGTATCTTCATTAATATTTGTAGCTTGGTAGGGATAAAGAGGCCACATTAGCACATGAGGTCTAAATTTCAAGGGCAACCACAATTCAAACCTCTTTTGAAGGCCCAACTATATGTATCTGCTTGATCTTTTGAGAGTTGTTGTAAAATTTAGGGGACTGTGAGGCTCAGACCTTCTTAACCCAATAGTTAATTTCTCCCACCTCTTCTCAATTCTGGAGTATGACAGCTTCCAAAATGAGTATGTCTATTCTTGAAATTCATCATATACCTGTTTTCTGAGATCAAATATTTTCATCCTGATTGTATCATTATTAAAGCCATATGCCATAGTAAGCCAGGTTTTCAAAATTTTATGGGGGTCTGAACTCTCAGGGTGCAATGGAACAGGCTCATTCCTTTCAGCTTCTTCATATGCTTCCCATTGCCTGCCATAATTTGCTTCATTTTCCGCCCAAGACATAAGTGATCTCAAATGGATGTCACCAATGTACAGAAGGGGATTCCACTCTGTTTCAAATGGAATTATAAAGCCATGTAAATAAAATTTGCACAAAGAATTCTTTAGCCAATTAGGAGCTGCCTGGTATGCATCATAGAATTCTTTAGCAGTGTGAATAATAGGATCTAGATTTATAGAAATTCTTATTAGCTGGAACCACAAAAATTGTTCTTTGAGACACAAAGCATAAACTCTGGGTGGTGGTCTGCATTCCATAATCTGACCAGTTACCTTCAGCATTTCATCCATTTTCTCCTTTAACTCCTGAATTTCCTATTTCTGGCTCTCAATTTCCTTTTTCAGTTTCTTCTTCTCTTCCTCCCAAAGACTTCGTGCATTTCAATCTTGGCTAGGTGGTGGAAACTCAGGGTTTGCAATGTAACCGGTCTCCATGTAGCTTTGAAATATTCCAAAAATTCAATCAAAAATGTCTTTTTGTAGACAACAATGGCTTGACAAGTTATTAGGGGAAATGAAGCTTCATTGGCCACTTCCAATTGTTTAGTCTGTTCCTCCTCTTGCTACAGGATGAATTCCTATTGCTGCAGTGGAGAAGACTATGCTTCCTTCAAAATATGCATAGCCACAACAGCCAAGTCATCGAGACTTGGTACCCCCCTTTCATTATGCTCAACTTCCATTGTCTCAATTTGTTCTTCTCCAAATGAACTCTGTGCAGCACTCTCAGACACATTCTGAGAAACATCATATTCAGACTCTACAGATTCTTCTAAAATTATAATAACCTCAGGTTGAGGTGAAGCAGGGGAGTATTTACATTGTTTCCTTGTGGAAACTCTTCTTGGCAATGTTGCGGCTGCTAGCGGTGCTCTCGTAGCCTTCCTCTTTCTGAACTGCCTAGAGGGTTCTGCCTTATTAGAGGATGATGGTGAACTGGTGATGGCAACAGGTGTTGTTGTAGGAGAAGATGTTGCAGGAGAAAAGCATTGCCTTTTCTGAGAACGAGGGTCAGATTCTAGGGTTTGTTCTACCCCAGATGACTCTCCTGCCTTTGTTTTTCCTTTTTCTCTCCTACTAGCAGACCTGGTTTGCACCCGGGCAAAGGACTCTAGTGTGAGAGCTACAAGACTAAGTGCTGCAGGAGCAGATGACCCTTGCCCTATTCTCCTACTAGTAGACGCTATTTCCTCTTTCTTTTTATGAGGATGTGGGGTAAGTGCCCTAGGGGGTTTTGGAAGTTGTAGGCTCTTTTGGGCAACAAATTCTTGCCAGGAAAGAGGTGATACATCTCTCAAAGAGCATTCAATCAACAATTTTATAAGGCCATGGTGGGAAATAGAGCTATCCTTCCCCTGTTGGGTTCCATGGGAACATTGTTCTAGAAATTTTAACAAAAAGTTTGGAACATTAATAGCTAACCCATGCCTCATATGACTCAGCAATTTGAAATGGTAAGAATGTAGGTAAGAAAAATGGCCTTCACATGTTAAATACCCGATTATGAAAGTAGTGTATTATGGATATGGAGGAGGCAACGAAACTCACTTGCATCCCTACTTAGAGACTTCCAAAGGTCCATTAGTGGGTATTGTACATTCTACCCTTGCAGAGACAGCATCCGAAGAAAAATTCTCTCCAACGGCTGGAAGCCTAGTTACCTATGTAATTCTTTCTTCAGTTAGCTACTATTAGACCCCATACTGTAGCCTCTCCTTCAGAAAGGGTGCTTGAAAATTCACCTGCAGCCTCCTCATTGAAGGTATCTAAACTCAAAAAGTAATTAAACCAACCACAAAGGCTGAATGCTTGGACTATTTGAGGGTTTTGCATTAATAACTCATGAGCTACAGGCTCATGTCTTACCAGTTGACCACCCATATTCATAGTTTTGCCTTAGCTAAACTAAACTCTTTTCTGAAAATCCAAAATTTTCCCTTTCTGTTCTAGTTCTTTCTATCCCTCCGTCACTTTTCCCTTCTTTTCCAAAAATGAACTACTTAAAGAAGCAGTTTTAATCATGATTTACAATGAAAAACATGCAATGAAAAACATGCAATCATATTTGGAAAGTACCAGAAAATAATAAAGAAAGATTATCTAAGCAGTTGTGGCAGCGATGAAAGGACAGGTTTTAAAAGTGGATTATCCTACCCCCTACTTAGAGTATGACATGTGTCCACACATGTACTAAAGAATAGGCAGATATTGGGTAAAAATGACTGATACACATAGTAGTAAATGAATAAAATGAAATAAATCAATGATGTGATAACAAAAGATATTGCATACCTTTCAATAAATGTGTGTACGTGTTGAGAAAGATAACGACTTTGGCATGAGATGACAGTTGGGAATGAGACCATAATTAAGGGTGGTGTGGGTGAATGAGGTGGTGGGTGATGTGGCATACTAGATGAATGGATGGAATGGATGGAATGGAAGATAAGAAGTGAAATGTGGCGACAAGTGGAAAATGAAGAAAAAGGGTTTCCTTAAAAAGGAAACCTTTATTATGAGCATGCATTACAAAATTACGGTGAAGCTGCAAGAGAAAGGCTAAAGCCTTTGGCTACAGGAAGATTAGTGGCAGGATCCTGAACGAACTGCTGCATGAATTCTTCTTTTGAGATTGGTTTATGGTACAACCAGAGGCAGTGTCCATTAACTAACAGCTTGAATCTAACATGATCAATTGTAATAAGTTGAACTGAACCATTAGCAAATACATTCTCAATTTCATACGGGCCCTACCATCTGGTCTGTAGTTTTCCTGGACTGTCCTTATATCATGAGTCATAAAGCAGAGCCCAATCTCCTACTTTGAATTTCTTTTCCTTAATGTATTTATCATGCCACCTTATTCTCTGATTTTGTATTATCTCAGTGTGTTGTAGGGCATTCTTTCGGAGCTCATCCAGAGCATTGAGCTGCATGATTCTATCCTTTTGTGCATTTGTTAAGTCCATTTCCATCTCTAATGTTGTTCTTAGAGTCTTATGTTCAAATTCTATTGGCATCACAACTATTTTATCATACACCATTTCAAAAGGTGTATATCTTGTAGCAGTCTTCCAGGTAGTACGGTAGGCCCATATAGCTTATGGTAACCTTGTGGCCTAGTCCTTCCTATGCAAATCTACAGTTTTAGTCAAAATGGCCTCTATGTCCCTATTGGTGACCTCAACCTGGCCATTGGCCTAGGGTGATAAGGAGTTGATTTCGTACGTTATGTATTCATTGACTAAAGCTGTGATAAGTGTAGAAGTAAATTGTGCTCCTTGATCTGTCACTATTTCCTTAGGGACACCAAACCTAGTAAATATTTCCTCATAGAGGAATTCAACCACTTTATTATCCCTAGCATGTTTCACAGGTTTAGCCTCTACCCATTTTGTGACATAATCTGTGCATACAAGGATGTAGGACTTACCATTGGAAGGTGGATCAATTGGTCCTACAAAATCTAGTCCCCATTAGTCGAAGGGTGTAACTACAACTTGTGGAAATAGAGGCATCTCATCAGATCGAGTTGGTCTTCCCATCTGTTGGCATCTATCACATCTCCTGGTATATTTAGCGGCATCTCTATGCAAAGTTGGCCAATAGAAACCAGTATTTAAAATTTTCATTGTTGTCCTTTTGGCAGCAAAATGTCCACCACATGGCTCATCATGGCTTGCATGTAGTATATCATCAATGTCCTCCTCTTGTACACATCTCCTCATAACTTGACTTGGCCATGTATAAAACATGCAGTCTGCAATCCAAAAAATGTAAAAGCTTTTCTCTATCAATAATCTATTTTCCTTAGAGGAGAATTGAAGAGGATTTCTTCCTATGGCCAGATAATTTGCTATATCAGCATACCATGGGTGAATAACCTTGATTACAAATAGGTGTTCATCAGGAAAGGAGTCTTTAATAAGTGCAAAGTCATCTTGCCTTTGAATTCTAGAAAGGAAATCAGCAACCACGTTGGCTTTACCTGGCTTGTCCACAATTGTAATGTCAAATTCCTGCATCAGCAATAACCATCTTGCCAATCTCCTGGATATTGAGGCTTTGTTCATGAGATACTAGATTGTTGCATGATCAGCATGGACAAATATCTGATAACCAGTGATGTAATGCTTGAATTTATTGAGGGCGTAGATCAGGCCTGGAATTTGATGGTCTATTTGACCGTTTTTTGCATTTTGGACCATATATTACAACCTAAAAATTTATTAGACCGTATCATTTGACTTGCTATATTTTTATATAACCGTAAAATTGACACTTAAAATTATCATTAAATCGTAAAAATTTATTGTATATATATATATATATATTAATATAATTTTTTTGATAAAAATATAAATTAGTTTAGATTTGGAATAATTTTTTCTAAAATCATTTTATATTAATATATATAATTTATTATAAATATATTTATTAATTCAAAATCTATTGAAAATACAATATTTTCAAGATTAAATATAATTTTTTCTAATTTTTTAAGATTTTGACATTTTTACTAATAGTTATCATTGATTTTCATTAATATATATGACTTATAATATTTATTATAAAAATTATATTAATTCAAAATCTTTTCAAAATAGAATATAATTGATTTTTAACTTTTTGAATATTTTAACAAGATTTATTTTCTACATAATTTAGAAACTTTAACATTAAATTTAAGATTTTTAGATTTATTTCTAATTATCAATATTTTCTAATTTTACATTTGTTTTAATATATATAGGATATCCTTATGAATAATCACATAACAAAAATTTTCACTGTTGAAAGCATTTATTTTATAGCATTGTAACTTGTTTTTTCAACAACATTTTATTTGCAGTGATTCCCAATTTTGATTTTTTTCAAGATAATATAGTATCAAACTTATTGGTAAGCAATGAGCATGTTGAAATTTTATTTTCCTTTTACAAATAATTATTCTCAGCTTTGATTTTTTTAACATAATACAACATTTAAGGATTAAGCATTTTTTTTTTACAGGTGATTCACCGGCTTTGATTTTTTTCAAGATAATATAGTAGTTGTGTTTTATTGGTGAGCATGTTGAAATTTTAGATAATGAGTTGAATAAGGATTGGCTGCAAAACTCTTCAGTCCTTCTTATTATCCATTAGATCTTCAAACTCGAGATAATATCTCAGAGCATTGGCTTGATAAGCTTCTCCAACATTTGCAACATACTACTTCAAATAATGTAAATGAATTTGTATCCATATTTGATGTTACCATTTGTAAAAGGGAGTTAAACTCTTATGTTGATTCATTGCATTTGAGTTGTGAGGGTTTCAAGATGAAAGATGCATGGAGAGTCTTTCGTAACACATAATATTGGCATAGAAGCTATCCTCATATGATGTAGTTATGGGATGCATTAATGAGAGTGTATTTAAATGAACCTCAAGAAAATGATGTAAATTGGAATAAAGTATATCAAATATGGAAGAATGCAAAGGCAAGAAGAGTTCTTGACCTTTGATAACATTTATTTTTGTTTATTTTCTATGTAATGCATCATTAATTTTTGCATCTCAATTTAAAAATAATAAAAGAAAATAGTTCCTTTCTTTCCAAAAGTTGTTTTTTGTGTTTAAATATATGCAAATCCTATAATGAAAGTTTGTATCAAATCATTATATTTTTTATTGTTTATTTGGTATGTTTTAAGAAGTATGATTCCTATAAAAAATACTTAATTAATTTATATGATACATAATATTTAAAAAAATCAAATTACTTGTGTTATTAAAAATAGAAATTTATAAAAAAAAAAATCATATTTAGTAAGTATGATTAATAAAATCAATAATATTTTTTGATAGTTAAATTTTTTCATAAAACGTAAAGTGACAGGGATTTAAATGAACAAACCGTCACAAAATTTTCATATGACAGGTAGGGGTGGCCGTCAAATTCCAGGCCTGGTGTAGATGATTGCCAACATTTCTTTTTCTGTAACAGTGTAGTTTAATTCAGCCCCTTGTAGATTTTTGCTTATGTAGTAGAGTGCATGTTCTATTGAACCATCCTTCTGCCCTAACACTGCTCCAATTGCATAATCTGATGCATTAGTATGAATATGAAATGGAAGTGACCAATCAGGTCCTTTTAGAATAGGTGCCTGTGTAAGGGTGACTTTCAAGTCAAGAAATGCTTTTTCACATTCCTCTGTCCAAGAAAAATCTGCATCTTTCTTCAGCAGACTATATAAGGGGCCTGCTATTTGGCTAAAGTCCTTGATGAATTTTCTATAGTATCCATCATAGCATAGAAATCTCTGTACCTCTTTTTTCTTAGCAGGAGAGGGTAGCTTAGAGATGACCTCAATCTTAGCAGGATCAACCTGAATTCCTGTAGCAGAAATATAGTGACCAAGGACTATTCCCTCCTGCATCATCATGAAGCACTTTTGACTATTCAGTGATAGGTTGTGATCTTCACATCCCTATAGTACTTTCTTCAAGTTTTCTTGAGCTTCCTCAAATGTCGTACCATAAACAGTAAAGTCATCCATGTATATTTCCATGCAATCATATGAGATGTCTGAGAAGATACTTATGACTGCCTTCTAGAAAGTTGCAAGAGCATTATAGAGACCAAAAGGAAAAACTAAATAGGAAAACATTCCCCAAGGGCATGTAAAAGTAGTCTTTTCTTGATCCTCAGGAGCAATCTTGATTTGATTGTACCCACTGAAGCCATCTAAGAATGAGAAATACTTATTCCCAGCTAAATTATCCAGAACTTGATCAATGAATGGAAGAGGAAAGTAATCTTTCTTTGTTGCCAAGTTGAGCTCTCTATAATCTACACATAACCTCCATTTTCCTCCTTTATTAGGAACAATGACCAATGGGGAAACCCACTGACTATCGGATATTGGGTAGATAAAGCCAACTGTTAACATTTTCTACAATTCTTCTTTAACAATTTTTCTTAAAGCTAGATTAATTCTTCTTTGAGGCTGTCTGATAGGTTTAAAGTCACTGTTAATATATATGCGATGTGTACAGAGTTTTGGGTCTGAACCCTTCATATCCCCATAGTCCCATGTAAAAGCTATGTGGTGGGCTTGCAACATTGTGGCTAGGGCAGTTTGTTGAGATGGAGGCAACTTATTATTAATATGCAGATAGCGGCCTAGAGATACTTCTATTCGTTTGGTGAGATCTTTTATTAAGGTTGTTGATAAAGGTGGTGCCTGTATATCACATAATAGCAAATCATTATGGCTCTCAGGATTCAGTTACTATAGGAAACATTGCTCAGAACGACTGTCCAAAATAGATGGGCTATTCAAGCCAAAACTAAACTGTAAAATGTGTAGAAGCAGGTTATCTTCACTCTGAAGCTGGGAAAATGGATCAGTTTGTAGCATCATTAACTGAGCTAATGAATTGACTTCTTCAGTTTCCTCTCCTAGATCTAGCCAAATTGGTTGAGACAAATCTGGCAGAGGTTGTGCATGTGGGTATAAAGCCAAATTCTTTCTTGACTAACCATCATAAATTGTCATGTCTCCTAAATGACATCCTATAAGGGCATCAACTATAGCTAACCAGGGTCTACCTAGGATAATAAGATATCCTCCTAAGGTTTCCTTAGTGGACAATATGGTGAAATCAACAGGGTATTCCCAAGATTCAAGGGTGACAGTGACAACTTCTATCACTCCATCAGGTGTAACTGTGGAACTATCAGCAAGCTGCAGGACAGTTGGTGTAGACTGAATATTTGGGATATTCAAACACTCCATATTGTGCTTGGTCATCACATTAATGGCTGCACCAAGGTCAACCAAAAAATTTCTTACTACTTGACCATTGATATTTATTTTTACTACAAGACTTCAAGGATCAATATATTTTGGAATGACAACCTTCCCTAACATAATAACAGCTAACTGTCCTAGAACATGGATAGTTTTGGGATCCTTTTTCTTTCTCCCTTGTTTCTTTAAATAGGCCTCTTTAATGGATTTTCCATAAACTGGAACAACTTTAATAGCTTGAAAAAGAGAAATTTGAACTTGTACATTCTTTAACTGATCTAGAATGTCAAAGGTAGGCTCTTTGATGGTCTTGGTTGTAGTAATTTGTAATCTCTGAGGAAAAGGTGGTGTAGCCTACGGCTACAGGATAGGTTCCTTAGAGGCAGTAGCTGGTCCAAGTATATCTTCTGTATGATCAGTAGGTTATTCAGCGGTAGAGTCTAAAATCTCTGTAATTATAGGTGGTTGTGGAGTGGAGAGAGTTGTTCCAGACTTGAGATGGATATCATTGATATTCAGGGCATAAGCTGGATACTGGTTGGCTTCTATAGAATACATAGGTTGCTATTGTTGCTGCTACTTATTATTAGGATTTGGAAATGGTTGAGCAGACATAGGTGTTTGTTTTGGAGGGCCAGTATTTGTTGCAGGTGCTACAGGAGGAGGCATAAGGGCCAGAGGTTGTGGCTACTGAGACTGCGGGAATCCAGAGGGTTGGTTCTTCCATTGCTGAGAACCTCTCCATTGAGGGTTCTGCTACTAGTTACCTGGAGGTGGAGTCCATTGTCCTTGTGGTTGCTGCCAACCTCCTTGAGGGGGTTGCCATTGAGGGCTCTGATAGTTAGGCCAGTGAGGTTGAGCAGTATTCCAAGGTTGTGATGGGCAATATGTAGGTTGCCACTAGTTATTGTAATTAGAATAAGGATTACCAAAAGTTAAAGGATCTTGAGGCATACCTTGTCTTGGAGCCCATGGTCTCCTTTGTTGAACAAAGAAGACTTGGTCATCATCACCTTCTATCATCTTAAAATCAGTAGGTAACTATTTACCTCCATGTTGGCCACTATCTTACATCTGTAGTCACATTTCTTCTATCTACAATGTGGACAGAACTCAGCCAACATTGCTTCAGCTTCTTCATGTTTCTTCTAAGCTTGCATAGTATCCAACTGTGTAGCCATGTTGTTTATGATGTCCTGCTTGAAATCTAACAACAAATTTGTGATCTCCATCTATGAAACTCCATTAGTAGAGGACTTTCCCACTATGGCTTGATGACCTCTACCTTTCTTAACAATTGCTTGAGAGTAGTTAAGACATATTTTCTTGATATCATCCCAAGGCAGTTGGGTTATATCTCCTCCTCCCATCAGGTCCAGGGCGTCTATATAGGTATCACTGATTCCCCTTAGAAAAAGTAGTTTCTGAGATTCTTTGTTGAGAGTATGGTTTGAATTCTTTTTTAGGGAAAACAAGAATCTTGAGATATAATCCTCTAGACTTTCATCCTCCTTTTGTTGAATTCTGAATATATCATCTCCCTTACTACCACTCTTACAATATTCCTTATATTTCTCAAGGAATTTTGTTTGCATGGTTGCCCAACTATCAACAACACCTCTTCCCAGACTCATGAACCATCTAAGGGCTCCTTCCTTCAAGGTGGAAGGAAACAACTTTAGCCTGTGAGCATCTAAAGTGTAATCATAGCTGCGATAGAGGATATCAAACTCAAACAAGAAAGTTTCTAGGTCCTCCGTAACTAGGCCATAGAACTTGGGAAGTAATGAAGAAGGAATATTTTTAAGGTTATCAGTATCTTGCTAGGAAACAATGGGAAACTCAAAAGCAAGAGGTGGATTAGGTGGATTTTGTGCCATATTTGCTTGTTGTAGTATTAGAGCAAATGGATTTTCCTTAGGTTCTTTGTCAGCTAGGTCAAATGGCAATTCAACAAATAGATTTTCAGGAAGGAACCTTCCCAACACGTCTCTTCTTCTATGCATGCAATAGAATGAATGGTGATTTGAAGGATTTTGAAAATCCTTGATTAACAAACTAAACTAATGCTAAAAAATGACTTCTAACAGATTCTTAGCTTGACACCATCCCCGACAACGGTGCCAAAAATGGTCACGCCAACAAAAGGATATGAAAATCACGGTGAAACCTATCCTGGGAATTGGACACTCCAGCAGGCAACTAATATCTTTTCATGGTCGTTCATTTACTTGTCAAACCAGGGAACATATACTTGAAATGGAGCAGCACTATATATGCACTAAGAACTAGTTTCAGTCACAACTTAACGGAAACAAATACTTGGAAAGAATTCTACCTACGTGACAGGAAGGTAATGCAAGGTTCTCTAAACTTAACCATAATTTAACAAAAGAAGAAATCATAATAGCTAGGACTGAGAAAAAAACTATGAACTGGCCTTATGCTGCAGGAACAGACACAGGGATGGATTCCCAATGCTGTAGGAACAATATAAGACTGAGTTTGCACAGAAACTTCAAAGATGAAATCTAACTTATGATCAACAGAAAATGAACGGCTAACAAACTAACTATAGATACTTACTAAGTGGGCCCCCTTAGCAAGCATCAACTAATTACACAAGTACTGAACTCAGAACTTCATCAAATTTTATTCATAAACTTAGAATGGTATACACTGTTCTATTCATATGAAAACTAACAAAAATCTCTATCTCTTGTCATACAGACTCTGTTTTTATTATCATACAAACTTTTACATGATATCCTTTCTATCTCACTATGCTTGCTCACTCGTACAGGAGGAACACTTATTTAAATAAGGAAAACAACTAACTAACTAACCCTAATAGAGAAAGATGTGGATGTAAAATGTATCCCGAAATCGAGGAATAGACTTCATAAATGAGTTTATCCGTTCAACCCGATCCAAAGAGAATCTAGCACTCCACTCTTTCCAAATTAACTGATATTTAAAATCCTTCCCAACAGTTTCGGTCAAAGAGTCTTCGCCAGAGCTTCCTCGAAGTCATGCAGGAAATGGACTTTCTTGCAAGGCCGAGATAAGTTGCGCTTGACTCGATCATACTTTCTTCAACAACCTATGAAACACAAGGTAACATATGCAAAAGAAAAGGCGCATGGCACATACACAATATCCATTCATTAATCACATATTTAAATCTATTTCATCATTCAAAAACTACATGTGTTATACCAGTCATTTGGGGAGTCAAACAGGGTAATAAATATAGACATGTCAACATGATAGGCTGTAGGAACATGAAAGTGTATTGCTACAGGATATCCCCCAATAAAAGGTTTTAAAAGAGTTAAACAACCATGAACAACAAAAGTGAGGGTAGTAAAAGTACACTATGGTATCCAAATTATGAGCATATTTTGGGCTCATCAATGATTATACATGAATGTGATATTAATATGCCACTTGAAGCAATAAGGGAGTTTATTTCAGGTTTGTTTTGTGAAAGATCTAATGGTAAATTGTTTTATTTAAGTTCTTGTATTTCAAGACAATGCATTAATTGTGGAAATCTTTCATTGTTAAGAATTTGTATGCATGAAAGCGGTGATAATGATTTTGGACAAAAATTAGTAGATGTTAAAAGATTTAAAAATGTTCAATTTTCTTTAAAGCATGAAAAAATAGGAAAGTGTTATGATTTAGTTACAAAAAGTTAGTGTGCATGCATTCATGAGTGAATTTAAGAATAAGATTGTACCAAAAAATGCCATGCACTCTCAACATGCTCGATAGTTTGATGGCCAATTTCATGCATGTAGAAACACTTTTCCAATTGGTAGTATACTTTTAGTGGTTGATTTTATGGAAAATTATACTCTAGCTTTGCAACAGGAAATTCAATCACGGTATTACAATTTAGTGCAAGTAGTTATGTTTGTCCATATTGTTTATAGACATGCAGATGATAGAACTAAGGATGATAGAAATTTTTTGAGGGAGTATCATTTTTATTTTAGTGAAAATGATTACACTCGTCAGAGTTTGTTGAATACTATTTTAGTATATTTTATAGAAATTTAAGAGAAAGAGGAATTCAGATGAAAGAACACCTCATATGGTCAAATAATTGTATGGGGTAATTCAAGAATGCTCGAATGTTCTATTGGTTAAGTAGGGTTCACAAGGAATTTAATCTCCAGCATGTATGGATTTTTTTGAAGCTAGGCATGGTAAAGGAGAACATGATGGAGCTGGTGCATGTGTCAAAAGAATTCTTGCTAGAGAAAAATTGAAATAAAGGATGCAATAAAATTTAAAGATGCACGTGGGATTGTGGATTGGTGTAATACAAGATTATCTGCACCTGGTGCAAGTGAGTACTCTACAGTTCATCGATTCTTTTAGTTGGTTGAAGAAGAAAACATTGTACCTAGAGTTTATTGTGAGACAATCAATGGATCTACTAAATGACATTCATTTAGGAGTTCGAAAATGAGCACATGGACTATCTAGACAAGGGAGCTTGCATTTTTTTTCTAGTGTTTGCATCTAAAGAATATGACTATGTTTCAAACCTTGTACAAGAAGGTAATTTAATTCATTTTATTTTATTTTATTTTACTTTATTGAGTTATTTTGCAATACTAAATTATTTATATGGATATGCGCAAGTTATTAAATTAAATTTTGTTTGTAGGACATGTGTATGCTATTGTTGCACCTAAGGGGAATGAAGAGAAAACAAAATATTGGTTGGCTCATTGTGTGGAGAGTAAGCACAAGTTAATAGAACCTTGAGAAGATGATGATGGCTATCATTATCCAACAAGTATGGTGATCCCCTTTAGAAAATTTTGATAACAAGTTTTTTATCCCCTTAAGCTCAATTGTTTAGAACAAGTCTTTGATCCCCTTAAGAAAATTTTGAGAACTTATTTGATGATGGTTTTCATGTTTTCCAATAGGATCAGTGGTCGTTGTTGGCACTTGGTGATGAAAATACCTAACAAGGAATAATGGTCTACCTGCATTCGAAGATTATGAAACACATAAAAAGATTATACATTATTCACATTTGGTGGTGGCAACAAATATAAAACTAGATTGGTATCGTGGAAGACCTACAAATAAAGTGCTATGGACAATTTCTATGGAAGTGCATGAGACAATCATAGATGCATTGCAAAAAAGAGAGGATGCAGATGGTACAATGTAATAAGTAAATATAGGTAAATATAGTTTTAGTTTTATATTGTCCTTTTAAATAGATTAAATACATGTTTTGATATTGGTCAAATGTGTTATTAGTTCAAATTGATTTAAATTGTCCTTTTATAAGCCATAATAAAAAAAATGATCTAGTCCATGCATATTCAACCTAGACAATATGGAATACTTGGTAAAAATAGGTAATCATTAGTTAAATTATATTTAAATACATGTTTTGATTACACATTAATATTTCTCATACATTAATAGTTAAAATTGATTTATTATCCTTTTTTGTATCCTTAAGCCTTCATTGCATTGATCTCATACTTTGAAACGATAAGGAGAGGATTCCTAGATTCAACCTACACACATGTGTGGAATACTTTTAAATGAAGGTACTTGAGTTTTGTACATATAGATAGTTTTATATAAATTAAAATATGTATGTTTTGATGATTTCATTGATACTACTTGTACCTTTTTGATATCAGGTGGTGTGAAGACCTACTACATTCTGGGAACAAGTTTGATATGTTCTTGAGATGGCATATCCAAATTTTGTAAACATTGTTTTGAGATGACATAAATGTACATACATACAAAAAAAAAATCTACAAATTACAAATACATGTACATACACAATTATGTACTCTATGTACTTCTATGTATCAAAATAAATATTCTATATGTTTTGTTTGTTAAATATGCATGTTTCCTACTTCGAAACTTTATATTTGATTGTATAATCACTAAATATCATGCATACATTATTGTTAAATGAATTATATCCTTAAGATGTATTATGACACCTTAAAACATCCCCTTGAGACATTGTATTATGACCCCTTAAGACATCCCCTTAAGACATTATATTATGACCCCTTAAGACATCCCCTTAACACATTGTATTATGACCACTTAAGACATCCCCTAAACCATAAAACCTAAACCCTAAACCCCTTAAGACATCCCCTTAAGATGTTGTATTATGACCCATTCAGACATCCTCTTAAGATGTTGTATTATGACCCCCTAAGACATCCCCTTAAGACGTCATATTAGGACCCATTAAGACATCCCCTTAAGACATCGTATTAGGACCCCTTAAGAGGTCATATTAGGACCCCTTAAGACAGCCTATAATTATTGTTGGATGGTATTTTTTTTTTTTGACAACTTTTTTTTATTCAAGGGGTAAACGCTTTTGACTGGAGCTATGAACCAGATACAACCATTCAACAATACCACCCCAACGGGGTTTGAATCTTGGTGGCTAGAACAACAATGCCACCTATAAACCATCATACCATGCCAATACTGGCATTTTTTTTTTTTTGACAACTTCTAAATTAGTGTTTAATACTATTATTTATAGAATTTATTAATGCTTTTGTTCTCTAATCTTCTAACGGATTGATTTTGTTTGTGAATTATGATTTATTGACTAATTATTGATTGACGTGAACTGAATAAGTTCATTGACTAATTATCACTAATTATTGAATGTACATATCATGTATATCATATATGAGATCACTAAATTTGTAAAGTATAAATATTAAAATATCCTATTAATTTCAACCTTAATTTCATATGTTTATTTAATTTCACATTAATTTCCTATATTAATGTCCTTACTATGAACATAAAATGCATAAAATAAAGCCCATCAGAGTACAACCCATGAATATATTAAGTGCATAAAATAAAGTCCATTAGAGTAAAACCCATGAACTAAAGGCCAACTAAGTATTTGAGCCATGAAATATAAAGTCCAATAGAGTACATGTGAGAAACCAGAAATATAGTCCATGAAATAAACAAAAATAACCCATAAAATCATGTTTCTAGGTCATGTACTGTCTCTATAATCAAGAGACCTCTTCACGCCATGCAGACTATGCGGATGAGCTAAAATAGTCTGTACAAGAGAAAGATGAAATCAAATGTAAGACAATGAAAAATAATTTAATGAGAATTTAATTTATAATTCATCATAAAATTAAATTACTATCATATCAAGGTCTGGATGCTCGGGTCTGTTTGAAGCAACCTCTAAATTCTCTGAATCAATCTACATAAACATGACAAAGAAAGTTGAAATTAGATGTACAAGTCTACAATTAAAAATGATTTAATTCAATTTAATTTATAATTTATCATATTTTAATTTTATCATACTCTGAGGTTGTCTACCCTCTTCTCCAAGACCCGTTTGTACATGCTCAACTACAAGATGTGTCTCATGCTATAAAAGAAAAATAATTTAAAACATGTATTAGGTCATATTATATATATATATATATATATATATATATATATTCAATTTTAATTTTAAAATTAAAGTTATATTCATAATATATAATTTATAATTGACTTTAAATATAATAAAAATTTAAATTACCATTTGATTTGGAGCCTATTCTGCATCTCCTAGAGGTGTAACTATGTCTGGGTGAGGGCTAAAAGTGGAACTAACAAAGTCCTACAAGATCAAAATTAAAGCATGTATACTTGAATTAGGTTACTCTATATATATATATATATATTCATGTTTTCACATTTTGTGTAGAAAATATTTTAAACAACCTAAAAATCAGATGCCTCATGAGTAGCCACAACATCTATTGTTTTCCTGATGCCCATTCTGATAGGGGTATGTGCAGGATCATGATGGGCCAAAAAGTGGCAATATGATGGGTATGTGGCTAATGACTATTTTTTTACCCAAAATTGATGAAACGAAAAGGGTTTTTAAACAAGATTCTCATCTTTCCAATGATATAAATTATGCTTTACTTTTAATTTAATAGGTAACTATTTTTTATTTTCTATTCAAATTACGACTAAATCCCTAATTGATAGGCTGAATGAAAAAATTCTATAGCTTTCAAATGGTATCACATTTTTTGAATCCAAAATATGCATCACATTCTATGCTTTGCTTGCTATATGATTAAAAAAAAAAAATTAATTTCATGAAGTTTTGACCAAGTTAAGGTGTTATGATATTGCTATCAGGATTCAACCGTGTAGTTTCGAGTCAAACTCATTGACCCATGTTTCATGAGTAGCAGTTCAACAAGAACCCATCTCTCATGATATCGAATGGTCCACTTAGCACTCATTGCATCTAGGTGATGCTCCGCAGTGAAACGGTCCGTCGAGGGAGGTCACCCATCCGGTCTTTGCTCGGCTCAAAGCAACGGGGAGTTTTCTCCAAGGTTAAGCGGCAGTTATTACCATTGCAAAACCCAACCCGGTAAGTGTTGTGTGCCTTATGAACCATTAAGTAATAGAGGCCTTTAGCTCATCAATTGATAAGTAGGAAGTATTTTTTCCTGGTACGTGTCAAATTATGATATTGCTATCGAGGATTCAACCGTGTAGTTCGAGTCAAACTCATTGACCCATGTTTCATAGTGCTTGATTCAACAAGAACCCATCTCTCATGATATCCGAATGAATCCCACTTAGCACTCGTGCATCTAGGTGATGCTCACCCGAGAGGTGAAGCTTAGCGAGGTCGTCGGTCACCCATCCGATCTGCTCGGCTCAGCAGCTTAACGGGGATTTTCTCCAAAGGAAGTTAAGCCCGCTTGAAGTTATTACCATTGCAAAACCTTCAGCAAGTGTTGTGCCTTATGAACCATTAAGTAATAGAGGCCCCTTTAGCTCATCAATTGATAAGTAGGAGAGTATTTTTCCTGGCCGTGTCAAATTATGATATTGCTATCAGGATTCAACCGTGTAGTTTTGAGTCAAACTCATTGACCCATGTTTCATGAGTAGCAGTTCAACAAGAACCCATCTCTCATGATATCGAATGGTCCACTTAGCACTCATTGCATCTAGGTGATGCTCACAGAGGTGAAGCACTGGTCCGTCCCAGGAGGTCACCCATCCCAGTACTGGTCAGACATATGAGTTTTTATATTTTATAAAAAAATGTAATAAAAAAATCATAATTAATTATTTACATGGAAAAAAATTACATAAAATATGTATCACATCGGGGCATGAGTCCTCTACTTATATATAAAATCCTATAAAAAAATATTATCATTTTATTGTGGTTAGGGTGGTCAAACAGACACCTACTTCTTATTTTTCCATGAAATTTAAGTATCATTGCATTGAAATTTCAAATTTTCACCAAACATATTTTTTTGTTTTTTAAACAAACCTAGTAGTTTATAAACTGAATTAAATTTTCTATAGATTCTATTACTACATATTTTTGAAATAATATAGATAAATTATTCAAATTTGAATGTCAAGTTTCCTAACTCTGATTTTTCTAAATTTTTTGCCACTTAAGTGCTTGTTTTTTCCATGATGATCCCGGACATACCCCTAGGCATACATGTAGACATTTTTTATGCTTATAATATTTACAAGTGTACATGCACATTTCATATATAGCGAATTCAAAATTCATAATTATAACTATGCTAATGTAATTTAAACAATTTACAATATAAACGTACCTACCCCTAATCCACAGTGCCCAATGGTGGAGGAGTGCTCGACAACCCCTCGGGTACAATCAACATGGAAGTTGATTGTCTCACCTAAACCAACATAAATATTTCAAATATATGCGTGATTCAATTGTAAATTTAAAACTCAAGTTAAAAATCATTTTGTATATAATTTAAAAAATTGAAATCAAAATACCCCATAAGGGTTGTCGATTAGGACTGGTGTTGATGTATGAACTCGTGGAATAGATGATTGCCCCATTGTTAGTGTCATATGTACACCAAACTATTTGATTGTTAAAATGTATTGCAAATTTTTTTTTGATATATACATTCATTAAAATTATTATAAAATGAACATGTAGATGCATATTTATACTTGTGTCGTAGTGTCCTTAGGGTGATGGTCTGCTATAAGAAACTCTACAAATGAATTGATGTGACCAAATGAACAACCAAAATCTCCACATCCACCTGAACTAGGTGTGGCCTGATCAAGTTCATAGCATACTTGATGACAACTGGTACATACATGTGGGATGGACCTCGACACTCTTGGAGTGGTACTCAAACCAACAACATAAAAAACTCCTCCAACATCATTGTCTCTATGCCCCCCACCCGCTATTGTAGAAGCATGTTGATCAAGGTCTCCTATGGGTGTACTAAGGGAACCTAATGTCAAGACCACAACTCGATGATGTACAAGTGTGGGAATAGGAGGACCATGAGCAACAACAAGGGGTTGTGCATGCATGAGGCATTGGGGATCAACCCTTGCCCCTAACCTTTGTTGTGGCATGCTTCCACCAACACCTTGAAATGATTTAAAATTAAAATAATTGGGCTTTTTCCCCATCACAAACTCTACATACAGTTTCCTCAAAAAATACAATGGGCACACCCAATTAGCATGTGGGGGACTATCAAAAACTATATACCATCGATCCAAAAAATGTTCACTCATCTAAGGATGTATGCACCACCTCATGGATATTCTAGATTTATTGGAAGGAATGGGTTGTCAAGTAATGGGGTCAAGAAAGTAGGGGGCTAAGTGGGATTTCATTATTTTAAGGTCTAAAATTTGTTTATAAGATAGACCATCAGCATAAAATTGTCTCATTTGTTCTCTATCTTGTTGATGCCTATCTAGATCAAAATCAATGATCCTAATGGCATGGACTGCGATGCAAAACAACTCACATGTGGTGGAATCAATGCTTGACTCTACATAGCATTGATTTGATTTTGTATGGATGCAACCTTATCATTAATGCATGCTTGCAAGTGAGCCTCATTGGATGCAACAGGTGTTGGAGGTGGCATATTAGGTAGAGGGGGAGGTGGCATATTAGGTGGAGGGGGAGATGGCATATTAGGTGGAGGGGGAGGTGGATGAGATGGTGGATTGACAATGTCATCAAAATTAAAATCATCCATGATATGAGATATAAGTGTGCACCTACATTAAATTATACAAAAATAACATACAAACCTAAAAAATGAGAAGAAATAGTTAAATTTGAAATGCACATGCAAATTTGTTTAAATAGGATGTGAATACATATATTAAGATCATATAAAATTGAAACACACATATAAATTGATTGAACTTGAGCATGTGCATACAAAATTCAAAATTTAACATGTACATACATTTAAAATAAAAATATGATGCATAATTTGCATGTGCATACATCATTAAACTAAACTATGTACATACATAGAAATTTCAAAATTTAAGATCTATATGAAATTTTAATACATGTGTATATACTAAAAAATAAACTTGAAACATTCACAAAAATCTTATTTTATGTCTAACGCATACACACACACACACACACACACACACACACACACACATATTACACTTTTCAAACATGAGAAATCATGATCTAGTAGATAGTCATAAAATATATACTATTATAAATTCACATCACTAAAAATATCCATCTAGAACCAAAATCATAAATTCACATCACTAAAAATATCCATCTAGAACCAAATTCATAAATTCATAACTATTTAAGATCATTGTCTTAATTTAGAAACTATTGTGGCTCTCTACTACATCTCTTCATTTCTTTGTGTTTTCCTTTTCAGAATCATAAGTTCTCCTCTCCTCTAGCCATTGTCGATGCTCATCTAAGATCCCATCCATAGCCCTGACATCATCAACAATGGTTTGCATCCTAGATGCAATCATCCTCACATGTGGTGTGACACATTATTCATTTTGAATAATGTTGATTTGATTTTGCATGGTTCTAACATTGGAATTGATATGTGCTTGCAAATGAGCACCATCAAATTCAGGCGGTGGAGGTGGGGAGTTATGAGGTGGAGTGGGTGGAGGTGGAGGTGAAGGTGATGGATATTGATGGTGTGAAGGTGGATTGCGAATATTATTGAGTTGGTCCATGTGATCTCTAAGATATGAGTGAACCTGCATTAGATTTGTAATTTCAAAATGTAAGATACATGTTTAGGAAATACCTTAAAATCATTCAATATAAATGGCCTAATTGAATACAAATGATAAAATATTCAAGCCTCATTTATGTATAAGGAATTTTACTTGAATGAAAATACAATTAACTATTAATATAGGACAATTTATGAATGCTATAGCCTAGTTTACAGTTTAGAGTTTAGGATTTATGTTTTAGGGTAATAGGATTCCTTAAGGGGATATCTGTAGTAAGGTCCTAGTACAAAATGACATGGATTTTAAGTGAATAAAATTTGGTGAAGATGCCCAAGGCAACCAAATTTTATTCACTTGAGCCATGCCATTTTGTCCTAGGAACTTACTAGACATAGATCCCCTTAAGCCATCTTATCACTCTAAATAGTAAATTGATCAACCTAGATAATTATTTATCTCATTCATATTATAATCTTGCACAATATTATTATTGTTAAATTTCATTTCCTTGGGAAACTTCACCAAATTTTGAGAGCTTATTTGACCCCCTAAAGAAATGTCATATTAGGAACCCTTAAGAAATCGATTTGTAGGTTAGGTTGATAGGATGGCCTAAGGGGATGTATTTCTAGTGAGGTCCTAGGACAAAATGACATGGCTTAAGTGAATAAAATTTGGTGAATTTTCCCAAGGAAACCAAATTTCATTAAGAGCCTAAGAAAAAATGATGGATTTAGGGTTTACAATTTAGAGTTTAGAGTTTAGGGTTTAGGGTAATAGGATAGCTTAAGGGGATATATGTTGTAAGATCCTACAACAAAATGACATGGATGAAGGGAATAAAATTTGGTGGAGTTTCCTAAGTTAACCAAATTTCATTTTAAGGTCCTAGGACAAAATGAATGCTTTAGTGTTTAGGGTATAGATTTTAGAGTTCAGGGTTTAGGGTTTACGAAACTTAGGGTGAAGTTTTGGTGTACCTTGGAATATAATGAACTTGCAAGTTAGTGAAGGACATTTTCTTATGGAATAGTTGATTGAGATAGCTCTTGTTTCAACTGACCAACCTAGATCATGAAATCTCATTCATATAATTATAATATTGTATGATCTTATTATTGTTAAATTTGGTTTCCTTGGGAAACTTCACCAAATTTAGAGTTCTTTGATCCCCTTAAGAAATGTCATATTGGGACCCCTTAAGAAATTGATTTATTATTTAGGGTGATAGGATGGCTTAAGGGGATCTAGATGTCTAGTGAAGTCTAAATTTAGTCATAGTGTGACCTCATTGGTTCATAGCTCTAGGTAAAAAGTGTTTACCCCTCTAATAAAAAAAAGTATCATGTTCAAAGTGAATCAATCTATACATATCACAAAAATAATATACATGTATCAAAACAAGTAAAAATTTCCTCCTACATTAGGGGATATCAAAATAAATATTAAATATTTTAATGATTATACTTGTAATCACTTATTAATAAATTATATCATAAATAATTTTAATCACATAATAAAGGAGTAAATATACATATGTAGAAGATTCAAAAATAAAAAGAGGCTACTCACATGGATCTTGATCCTTCTAGTAAGTACCTAGATTGGTGTATTTTGTGTAGGACTCTATGTAGGTGTTGGGACCTTCACCTCTCTGCTTGTAAATTTTCAACAATCCCACTCACTCCCTCTATAAAATTATTTCCTTTGTTATTAGAGTTCTTTTAATCTTCTAAATTGACCTCTTATTTATAGGAGCATAATATGAATCCTCCTCCTCTCTCTATTGTAATAATATCCTAGTTCCTCCAACCTATCATCATGTACCTCCTCCCTTTCCCATGTAATAGGTACCTTAGGTGTTAAATGGTTCCATGTTGGTATCCTTATTTCAATGCATTTTTATCCTTCCACATAAATCTATATAGTATCAAAATATAGGTAATTCTATGGTTATCATCTCCCTTAATTGCTAAAGAACCAATTATGCTTGAGGATGGGTGAATTATTATCTAGGATCACATCTTAAAAATCCTATAGAGGTCATGGTATGTGTTTCTTAATACATATATTCCAATACAAACCTCTTTACATGTATTATCAACTCTCCTATATAATAGACACCTTACTATTTAAATTTCATATGATATATACCTAAGTGTTTCCAATTGGAAGTGCTATAATTATAGTTTTATGGTCTTCTAGATATTCATAATAGTTTTCATAAATCTACCAAATAGACCCATTCTTGACATTGAACCTACATAATTTTAGGTATCTCCAATGAAACAAGTTACCTATATCACTCTCACTCCTGCTCTCCTATCTTGTGGATATAATAGAATAAAAGTTTCATCCAATGATTTAGATCCCTATTGATCATGTCTAAGTGTCATAGAGAGTGATCATCCACTCTTCATAAACTTGTAGAAACCAAAAGGTTTTATATTATGTGTTCAAATATGTGAAAACATTACAAAAATATCTACTGGATGGTGACAACAAAGAGTTTTTAAAGGCAACCAAGTTTCATTTTAAGGTCCTAAGACAAAACTCAAATTCTTTAGTGTTGAGGGTTTAGATGTTACAATTCAGGGTTTAGGGTTTAGCGAACCTAGGGTGAAGTTTGGGTAGCCTTTGGAATAATTTGGACTTGCAATTTAGTGCCAATTGGAAATCAATTTTACATGCTTGGATTTGTAAATTTGCTAACTATATTTGCAAGCAAACATTGATAAAATTTATGAATTGTAACTATTATTTAGTTCATATTGTTTTCCAATTTAATTATAATTTAACATTGAAACAAAAGTTTAACATATCATTTTCTCCATACAATGCAAATGAATTTTCTTGAGCTCGAAATTACATAGTTTTCAAAATCAAAATGATTCAAGTTTGATTTCAATTTACAGTTTTAGCAAAAAAAATTGTTCCAATTCAATATAGGGTTTCAATTTCTAAGCAATTAGGGTTTTTTATGCAATTTTTCCATTTCATTTCAAACTAGGGATTTCAAATTCTTTTTTTTTTGTTTGATTTAAATTCATGGTTTCAAGAAGCTTGATTAGGGTTTTGAAATGCAATTTTTTGTTTTTGTTTCAATTAAGTTTTCAAATTCAATTGTTTTTGGTTTGATAAAAAAAATTGGGTTTCAAAAGCTAAATTTTGTTTCTAAAACACAATTCAAGGTTCATTTTTTCATTTCTATTTAGAAATCTTCAGGTTTCATTGCATTTTTTGATCTATTTCTACAATTACTCATTTCTAATATAACAGGAAATAAAATGCTTAAAACATCAAATAAATTTAAAAAAACATGCTAAAATCAATTCCTCTATTCACAATTTCAATAAAAAATGAAAAAATGCAAAAAAATGGGCGTGGGCGGGTACCTAGAGCTATTTGTGGAGGTCATTGTCACCTATACTCGGGATCCCACCTGCTGCAAAATGTGATTTGCTCATTTTTCAAAAAATAAATACCATTATAAAATTGCATCCCAATTTTTACAAAGCGGGATCCCGATTTTTAAAAAACAGGATCATGTTTTGTACTAAACAAGATCCCATTCCTTATCCATTGGTTTGGGAACTTTTAATAAATGGGATCCCAATTTTTAAAAAGCGAGATCTCGTTTTGCATTTAGGCTTGAGATCCCAAAGCTAAATAGGATCCCCTTTTTGCAATGCCAATTTCATTTTTTTGGCTAAGGCAAAAACTTCCACATTTCATGGACTCAACTTTGTGCACTTACCCAACATTAGAGTTAACAAAATGTTTTTGGTTAGTTCTTTTAAATAATTGGAAAATGATAAATATTCCTTGTATGATCAATCCCAAGGGTTGGAGAAAAGCTTGGAATGATAATACTTCATTTTACCATGTTTTCACTTGCATTTTCTCTATGAGACATCCTTTAACTTCATTGTACATCTTGGTATGATACAATACAAACATGAAATAAATTGTAAGCAGCATACTTTTCTTTGGTATCAGCTATTTTCTTTCTTTTCAACCACCGTGTTTCGAGTGGAGATATGGCTATCACGCAAAGTCCCGTGAAAGCTTATTTTTGAGGAAACCCAATGTCACGCTGTGCTGGCAAATGGCATGCCATCGGTATGAACTTTTATAGAAAATTGGAAGTTATAGGGAGGGTCCTTTAGCTTCTCTGATGCTTTTTTTTTTATATCGAAATTTTCGCCTGTACTGTAAGATATATACTTTTTAGTGAAAATAGTCCAAAAACTCTAGCCAAGGCTCTAATTTTGAGGAAAACCCATTCTCCAATCGCATGGTGGTAAATTATAAAATTGTGTAATCTTTTTTTCAGCTGTCTTCTTCTATATTTCCAAAGCCTTATAATAAGAATTTAAGTGGAGGATGTAAGGGTATGTGGCTGGATCATCATGGAAAAACAAAGCCCTTAAGTGGTAAAAAATTCAAAAAAATTAGTGTTAGGCAATTTGACGTAAAAATTTGAATAAGTTATCTATATTATTTCAAAAATATGTAAGAATAGAATCTGTAGAAAATTGAATGTAGTTTCTAAACTACTAGGTTTATTTAAAAATACATAAAATCCTAAAGACTAACAAAGAGTTACTAGGTTTATTGTGAGCAAGTTGCCAAAGATGAACAAAGTAACTCTTTTTCCTTAGTTACATTGAAGCCATGTTAGAAATGTGTCAACGTGTTTATGAGTGAGTCCTTCCTCTGCATCATTTTGGTATCAGAGCCTAAATATCTGAGTAAGGGAAGTTTTGGAAGTTTGTGTATTGTATTTGACAGGTTGAAGTAAAGAACCTGGATGACAAAAGACTAAGTAGTGAGGAAAAGGAAAGAAAACCTAGGTGAGGTATCAAGAAGACAAGAAGAAAAGGACAAGATGAAAGACAACATGAATCCAAGCTGCAGAGTTTGATAGAGCAATGGATGAGTTTGAAAAAATTGTTAAGCTTGTATTACAATAATGTATTGAGAAATCATCTCAAGAAAATGTTTGGCATTGGCCAATGAGGAAGAAGGTGAATTGGCCCATAAGGATGATTATTTAGAAAAGAAGATAGCAAAGTATGATTGCTTTGGAAATGGAAGGTGAACTATATTTTCATGAAGCCTTGTAGAATGCTACAGATGAAGAAGAAGATGAAGAAAATGAGTCCATTGAGAATCAAAAATTTATTTCTAACAATATTTGTGAGTATGTGTTTACAAGGATAGCAGATTCCTTTATCATACAGATGAAACTTCCTATGTACAAACAACATTATCGAGTATGAAACATTCCTCACTGGGTTACATGCTCCTTTAATCTTGGGTGTAAAAGATATTAGGATATTTGGTGATTCACAATTGGCAATAAAACAAATAAATGGGATATATCAAGAAAATCATGAGAAATTATCAAAATACAAGGATCTCTCAATGAACTTGTTAGAGAAGTTTGAATCATTTACCATTGACAACATCCCACGAAAAGATAATCAACATGCAGATGCAATGACGAGTGCAACTTCTCTTATATCACCTCAAGATCCTTCAAAGGATTTCACATTTATTATTCACCCAATCATGAAAACATCAATCAACAATAAACTTGAAGAAATATTTGCAACAACCAAGCAAAACTTGAGTGAATGGTGTGGACAATGATTTTGGATTTCCCACACTTGCTTTTCTCTTTCTAGGGTTTTTCACCTAAAAGGAGATAGAAATGGGGTCCAAAATGAGATTATCTACACTCAAAGTTAATATGGATGAGATGTATTATTCCTAATTAGGATGTACTAATGCCCTAATCTAAAAATAGAATGATTTAATGATGCAAAACCTAAGAAATACAACTAGATTGAAAACATAATGTGATATGCAGAAACATGAAATAGATGCAATAACTGACAAAATAAAGATTTAATACAAAAACTATGCACCTGGAAACTAATGAAGAGATGAATAGGGATTGTAGAGGCCTCTGAAATTTTGGAAATTTTGTTTTTTGAGTCAACTAGGACACTTACGCCAGGTTGGGTAACTTAGTCCTAGATCGGGAAAACTGCCCAAAAAGTTGTTTCTGCCAAATGGGTGTCTAGAAATATAAAAAATTCTAAAAAAGCAATGTAGTGGGACTAAGTCACCACTAGAGGTGAGGTGACTTAGTCCACTTTGGATTTTCTGCAAATTCGAAAGTGAAAACAGAAGCCCACAACCTGCACTCTACTTTTTGACAGAAATCTGGATCTCAATTTTTGAAAAACTCTACAAAATAGAATATATTTTGATTTATAATGGGGGTTTTCCTTGGTTAAACCCGTAATTAGTATTTAAACTCTGTGAGAGGTAAAATATACATAGAACCCTAGCCTTAAATGTGTCTTAGACTAAGAAAAGTTAAAATGAGACAAGATCCTATTCTAGTGTGCTAGAATAAGATACATAAATGTCACTTGAATGATGCAAGACTTCAATGCAAGAAACCCTACAACACTTCAAATGAATGCAAATGATATGAAAAATGTAATGAAAACCTTAACTCTGGATATAGGAAGAAAATGGAAGATGGAATCACTTTGAAAACAATTCATTAGGAGTGATTTGATGGCTAGTTGTATCTCCTCAACCTAGATTTCTCTATGATTCTCCATAGGCATCCATGATCAACCATTTTCAATGTGATATCTTGAATAATAAGTGAGATTGAAGACCTAAAACAACCCTAATTTGCTACCCTTAAGCTTCAACTTTGTTGTAGAAATGCTATTGAGTCTTCTTGTGAAAGATACTTTGCTCTTGACTTTTGATTTTTGCTTTGTGAAATGAATAGGAGATGTGAAAAATGACCTAAAAATATGTATTTATAGGCATTAACATTGAATTACTCATTATTTTAACTTCATAGGCCAACATCCCTCAAAATTTTGAATTAGGCCAGTGATTTTCCTGCTCAAAAGTGGAAAACATCCCAAAAGGAACTAAGTCACCACCTTGGGCAACTTAGTCCTACCAAGATTTTTTTTGGTGGGTTTCATGAAATTTGAGTGGAACCATTGTGAGTGAAATAGGCCTTAAATTCCAAATTCATGAGCATTAGGGGCCTATAAATGTAGTTTTTAAGGGGTGATTGATGCAAGGTGTTTATAATAGGACCTAATTAGGTCATATATTATACTTTCTGCAAAGGAGTAAAATTTATGTGTCCATAGTGAGATCTTGAACAATAAGTGAGATTGAAGACCTACAAAAAACCCTAATTTTCTTCCCTTAAGCTTCATAAAGGCCTCATTTTGTTTCCTTAATTCTAGTGGAGGGATCTCACATTAATGAAAGGTAATGTCTACAATAATTGTATTCATTTCTTTTAGAAAAGCTACCACATTATTTTTTTTGTTCCAGGAGGAACCTCAATTTGTTGCAAAGATGTTTGGAGCATTGAATGATAATTTGGTGAATTTTGAAGAAGATCCTAAATGGATATTTTGGTAGGGGTTCTCTTAAGTTGCTCAACAAGATCATACTCTCATAAACGAGTAGTACTAGGCAATGTGGTATTGGGTAAAGGTAAAGAGGGTGGTGTTGGTTGTGGTGGGTGAGGGTTATTTTGAGTGTAGTGTGTGTGTGCAATAGCATCATGTTGTGGTGGATAAAGGGTGAACCATGGTTTAGAGGGAGGTTGAGGTTGATGTGAAGGTGGGTAAAGGATAAGTTGAGGTTGGATTATATTAAAATCTTTTGGTTTTGGTTGCTCACTGCAAACCTTAGTGGATGGCTTGTGTGAGATGAAGTCGTCAATGGCTTCATCTAATATACCAAATTCATCACTACTAAAAGGTTTGGGAGATAAGTTGTCATGAATTTGTTAAAGTTTTTCATCACAAGCCTTAGTGGATGAACTTAGTGAGAGGAAACCTTGTAAGGTTTCATCTATCCTATCCAAGTCATCACTACTAAGAGGTTTGGATGATATGGTTATCCTAAAGTTAAGCATTGTTTTGATTGGTTCAAATGATGTTGTGAATTTTTTGTTTGTTTTTTCTAATGAATCTATTCTAAATGCACTAGAAACTAATTTTGAAAATGAACATTGTAAAAATATAACACTATCTATGATTTCCATTAAAACGAATAATACTAATACTAATTATTGAGGTATAATAGAAAATAACTGTTGAAAAATAGAATAATGACTACATGTAACAGTAATTATAGAAATATGAAATAAAATGCAAAAAGAAAAAATGCAAAATTTGCATTGGGACTAAGTCGTCCAAGGTGGTAAATTAGTCCTAGTAGGGTAATTTTGTGTGTTTTTATGAATTTTCTGATGGATACAAATGCGTTAAGTACAGTACATTGCAAATCTACAATGTAAATGTAAAATTTCACTATTATGCAATGAAATGGAATGCAATAATGCAAGCTAAAATGAGCTTTTCACTAGCATTGTTTTGAAAACCTTAGGATACAATTTAAACAATGCAATACCTAATACAGTGCAAATGAAACCTAGGATGCACTTCAAATTAGAAGTAAATATTTTCAAAAGTTAGGTTCACCAAAATGTGGACAATGATTTTGTATTTCCCATACTTGCTTTGCTCCTTCTAGGGTTTTTCACCTAAAAGGAGAGTGAAATAGGGTAAAAAATGTGATTGTATACACTCAAAGTTAATATGGATGAGATGTATTATGCTTAATTAAGATGTACTAATGTGCTAATCTAAAAATATAATGATTTAATGATGTAAAACCTAAGAAATACAACTTGTTTGAAAACGTAGATTGATATGTAGAAAGATGAAAGAGTTGACTAGGGATTGCAGAGGCCTCTGAAAGTCTTTAAATTTTGATTTTTGAGTCAACTGGGACACTTATGCCATGCGGGGTGACTTAGTCCTAGATTTGGGAAACTACCCAGAAAGTTGTTTCTACCAAATGGGTGTCTGGAAATATAAAAATTTCTAAAAAAGTAGTGCAATGGGACTAAGTCACCACTAGGGGTTCAACCTAGTCCACTTTGGAATTTCTACAAATTTAAAAGTGGAAATAGAAGCCCACAACCTGCACTTTTCTTTTTGACATAAATCCTAATCTAAATCTTTAGATTGCCCTGCAAAATAGAAGATATTTTGATTTATAGTGGGAGGTTTGCCTTGGTCAAACCTATAATTGGTATTTAAATTTTGTGAGAGATAAAATATGCATAAAACCCTATCCTTA
>VDFB02316709.1:52500-55921 GCA_007258455.2 Sequoia sempervirens | reverse complement strand
TGAACTTCAATTTGTAATTTTCAGCGCCAAACCGCCTAAACTCAAATTTGAATGTTGTTTTGGCTCCAAACTAAAGAGGAGCTTTATTTATCGGCAGGTTTCTCATTTTTGGGTAGCTTTTTGGGGACAAGCTTGCATATTGCGAAAGGGTTATTCTGTAGCTTTCTCTAACTTGCATGTGTTGTAGAACTTGGGGATTTGAGATCCTCTGCATGTAAGAAGCTCCATTTTCTGAATAATAAAATTATTCTCCTGTTTGTGGGTTATTTTCCATGTCTCGGGCTATGCCCTCATCACTCTCCCATTTCCCAAAGCAACCTTTTGAGGCACTGTCTTGGGGGTATCAACAATAGGTGGATCAATATATCCTCTTTTGATCAATGGTTGTGCTTCTAGTATTCCAAGATTTATATATAGAAGAGTCTCCATGATTGTGTTTAGAACAACTCCATCAAAGTACCCAACACATGCCATTTTAACAAGGATGAGAGATAAACCAGGGGTGTACAACCTCTCCAACTAATGACCCTTTTCTTCCCAATTTTAACCCCACAAATGAACATCAATTGAAAAGGATGACCAATCATTAAGTTTAATAGTCCTCTGAATTGTTTGGGATTGATCCTTTCTTTGTTAGTCAATACCATTCCCGCATGCACCATAGTACCAATAACATCAATTAAAATGTTATTAGTACAATTTGCAATTTCATTTAATGGGGTGAACTTAAATACTTTCTCTGGCACAAAGGCCTCATCATCACAACATTTTAACATTGAGTTTTGATCCAAAATAATTTTTGTCTGGCTGTTTAACTTATTAAATTCTCTATTTTCCTATCTCACTGATCCCTTTGACACATAATAAGTATGACCCACCTCAACCCTATCATTTAATGCAACTCTACAATGCCATTAAAGCATGTAATTTGTATTTATGTTCCCTCATCTTTAATAATATCAAAGTTGAATGCTTAGCCCTTGCACCCTTGCCTACTACAATGGTACATATCCCTCTTTGTTGTTACACAACCTTTTATTGTCCATTTGGTTTGGTAAACATTCAGCCCTTTAACAGGGCTGATTTTTGTAGGACCATCTTGCTGGCTTGGGGATGTATTAATTCCAAAGGTGGAGGCTCGTTTGGATGGGGAGGATGAGTTGTAGCCAACTATTTGTTCTTCTTGATCTATAAACAAATATTTAGGTTTTCCAATTAGTTGGCAATCTGTCATTTTTACATCTAGGGAGAGTATGAAAAATTCCTTGGAATGAAACGAACATTAAATACTTTAAAAGGAAGCCCCCACAAACAAGAAAGTAGGAAACTACAATTACAAGCAAGCAAGAACTATATCAAACCTCGATTTATGTAGCTTTCTAGATAAATAGTTTTTCAATCACTCAATCGAACCTATTTTCAATTCTCCTGTAAACAAAAGGTCATTGTATTTTGCAGGAAAAGCTCCCATCTGCATGTGGGTTCCATAAGATAGGATGACTTTGTACCAGTCAACTAGGCTCTCATTACCTCCTATTTTTTGGTAAGATATATGTTGGAGGACTAGAGATGGGACAACATCTCCAACATCTATAAATCGTAGTGCATCTCTTGTTAAGGTTGGATTCACATTTGTAGCCTACAGAGAAATTAAACTTAGAATAGTGGCAGCAGTGAGATATTTATGACTATGAATCAACTCTAAAAGAAAACAGTAATATTGACACATTTGGAAACTAAGACATTTTATCCTCTAACACATAAGTTACTCCAAAATGGCCAATAAATTGAAAGGGAAACAAGACAAAGAGTTCAAATATAAATAAGTTAGAACATATATCATAGCATTTATTAATTCAAATTAATTATATTCTCAATTTGTTTGGTGCACTTGAGAAACTGTTAATATAATTGGTAGCAAAAAAAAACTAAACAAGAGACATACTTACATGACTACTGCTCAAGGATTGTTCGCCATCCTCAGAAGAGCTAGAGGGCACTAACATTGTTGTGTTTTCTCTTTTAAAGTTTGAGAGATGCAACACCGATGGTTGACTAGGTCTATGACTTCAAAACACAACATGAGAACTCAATTTTTTTACACATGCATTAATAGTATGATAGGAAAGTATTAATAATAACAATGGATTCAATGATTTAAATAATACTTAATATACAATTTTTTATTCCAAGTTCGCTGTTTCAATTTTAAAATCCCTCTTTTTTTTCCCTAGAGACACCAAGAATACAAAGGAAAGGAAATAATTAGGAAAAATGCTTCAATGTTGTATATAATAGTTAATATGAAGTATATCATTTGAAGTATTCCATGTCAAGATTCAAACAAATAACTACTTTGAGAAAATAATAAACATTGGAAAGAATACGTATGTACATTGCTCACATCTACTTTGACATACATACAAATCTACACACAACAAATTTTAATATTGTCTCATTTATGGCTTCTATTTTGTGTAAATGGTTGCAATATATTAAAATAGTTAGTCTATGTTATTCACTATCTTTCGCTATATTCCACTATTTCTAATGCATATATATATATATATAATATTGATTCATTAATGGTTCACGTTCTATGGTAGAGGCTTTGATTCAATCTATTACTGCAAGCTTTTTGTGTTTTGAGGGTGTTCCATATGGATCATTGTTGTAAGTAATATTTTTGTGGCAATGACTACAATGCAATAAAATAGTAAATGTTATGTAATTGATATTGTTTTGCACAAGGAATTGTTCACTGTTGTTTTCTACACTAGGCTATATTGTGTCATTTATGGCCTCCATTCACTGTGGATAGAAAAGGAAGGTGGCAGATTCTATTTTGATTTTTAAATTAAAAGCATTTGCTGCATCAATAGAGAAGGCTAGTGAAATGGCATCAACATTAATTGTTGTATGGTTTCTATGTAGTGACAATAGCTATAAGGAGTAGCTTCATTTTCAAGCAATCACGAAGATAGAAAATTCCTACACAATGTTTGAAAGGGTATTTCACTATGGCTATATTGATTTGTTTCTCAAAGGGTCTCGTTGAGAAAAAACTATATTTTTTCAATTTTCAATAACACATTGTTGGGTGTCATTCTTTGGGTTTAGCTTGTTCTTCAAGATAGCTAACAACAATGAAGCAAGCATGCTTTAAATACACATTCCTAGTTGTTATTTCTTCATCCTTAGAAAAGGAGTTGTTAGAGTGATGGACTGTATAGTAAGTATCATAAGGAAGACTTAATAGGCACTTCTATATAGATGGTTAGAGACTATTTTGTGTGTTTCTAGGAAATGATGTTTGCAAAAGAAAAATGAAAGTGTCACCTATGATAATTTTTTCCAACCCTTTCTTGCAACAACAAGGCATCGGTTTGCATGGGTTGTCAATTCCAATTTATTTGCTGGA
>VDFB02316709.1:0-47500 GCA_007258455.2 Sequoia sempervirens | reverse complement strand
TTTGAAACAATACATATATATACATACATAAGCATACATACATACACACACACACATATAGACATATATATACATACACATATATAGTAGTTGTGAGAATTGAGTGGAAACTTTTGTAAAGGTGCAAGTCCAATCATTGGCTATGCAATTTCTATGAAACCAGTTTTAGGCTATTTTGTGTTTTATTGAATGAAAGTGGAAAAGGTGTAGCCGATGGCAATAGGGTGGTAGTAACAGAAGAGGTCCAGACTGGGAAAAGAATTCCTCAAGTATCTCTAAAACAGTAAATATTATTTTCCAAAGGGTATTATTGATTGTTGCAAAGCACAAAAAATTGCATAGCAACAAACTAAGCCAAAAAAAACAAGCCAAGCTAGCCATCAACAATTGACAAAAAATATTGTACCTTGACAAGAATTGCAAGACTTTGATATTTCATATGCATAGATTTGTGTGTTTTTGACATTTCATCCAAACAATATTCACATGTTTGAGGTCCACCTATGGATATCAACTAACTTTTGAGACATATATATTGATATGGAATTTTTTTGCAACTCTAAATACATCTATTCCATGTGTTGGATGTATATGTACAAATCTCTTGCTTACAAATATATGCATGGAAAAAGTATGTGTCTATTTTGTAGTATTTTATTCCTCTTTTTGACACTATGGATATCTGTGTATGTCAAATTAAATGTAAAAACCATTCGTATATATTTATTGCTATGCTTATTCTTTTCATAACACAGGGTGGACAGCATCCCTTGTCTTGTTCTTCCTCATTTCAGTCATCCTATGTACACATATACGCATGTTTGTGAAACAAATGTCTATGCAATTATCGATAACTTATTTTTGGGTGTCATTCTATGGGTTTATGTTGTTGTTGAAGGTAGTTGTGAGTGAGGATGGAAAGCTTCTATGAAGGTGCAAGTGCGTTGATTGGCTATGGAAGCTTCTATGAAGGTGCAAGTGTGTTCTTCAACTATGGCGAAGGTGGTTGGATGTTATCTTGTGTTTTTTCCATGCATTGATGGTTGCAAAAGGTGTAGAAATGTATCTATCTGAAATCAGATGCATACAATATTCATATTTTCTGCTTAATATGCTTGTTCTTTTCATAGGTTAATGATGATTTCTATTTGATCTATGGTTCCTATCTAGTGGGGATGGTGCATAACACCAACAATTTTATTCAGTTCAAAACATGTCCACAAAATAGTGGCCATCAACAAAAACCCACAAAGATTAACAGAAAAAAAACCCAAGTTAAAATAGATTCATTTCTCAACACAACCCTATCAAAAAATTGAAACAAAATATAGCCTTCTCAACACCACATTCATGAAAATTAACAATGAAAAAACCATATACATAAATATAATCAACAACATAAAATTGAAATATATATAAATATATGTATATATGTACACATATATATGTATATATACACATACATATGAATATTAAAATACACCCAATATAGCTTGAGCTATACAATAAAAATAAAAATAAACTACACAACCTCACCAATTTTATCCCATTGCAAACATACCCACAAAATGCAAACATTAAAGGAAAACCCATCAAAAATTGACCCATAGAATGCATCCATAAATGAAACATAATTTTTTTTAACAAATAATATTCTCTTCTATGAACAACACCTTATTAAAAATTGAAACAATATTGCCTTTTGAACATAACCTAATTGAAAATGAGACAATATAGGTTGAGGTAGACAATAACAATCAACAAAAACTGCATAAGGTCAAGAATTTTTTCCCATTGCCAACATATCCACTAAATGGAAGCCATAAAAAGAGACCCACAATATATATATATATGTACACACACACACACACACATATATATATATGTACACATATATAAATATATATATTGATATTAAAATATACCCAATATAGCGTAAGGAAGAGAACAATAATAAATAATACATAATGTAACCAAACATAGAATCAACAACATTATTTATTTTATTTTGTTCTAACCATAACCATAAAAAAAAGCCATAAATCAAACAACATTGGTTTTAATAGCCACCTAGATGCAAAAAGCCACAATATGGCTTGAGTTATACAATAACAATAGACAAAAACTCCATAACCTCAACAATTTTATTTTGTTGCAAACATACCCACAAAATGCAAACATTAAATAGAAACCCTTCGAAAGTTGGCAGCAACAAACCCACACCAAAAAAACTCATTTCTCAACACATCCTCCTCAAAAATTGAAACAATACAGTCTTTTCAACAACACCTTCTCCAAAATGAAACACTATAGCTTAAGCAATAGAACTATAATCGACAATTCCCAATGGAAGCTAACACAAAGCATATAGGATTGACTATGCTATTGCATTGCAACAATAACCACAAACCGGAAGCCATAAATCAAACAATATTGGTTTAAATATTGGCCCACATGAAAAAACCTACAAAACACAAAAAGTAATAGATAGAAACCCATGCAAAACCATAAACACAAAATCATTTTCACAAACAATATAGTCTTTTCTCAACAACCCATTATCAAAATTAGATGCAATCAATAGTACCTTATGGAAAATCAAATGAAACAAGATGGCAAACGGTTTTTTCCATATTCACCTCTTCCTACTTGTTTCAAAAAAACCTTTTCCCACAAACTTTCTTCAGGTTGCCTTGTTTCTCCAAGCCTACAAACATATGCAAATAAAAAAAAACATAAACAAAAACCCACAAAAAATCACAGTATCAAATTCATGCAAAACCATACACACAAAACACAAACCATAAATTAAACAAAATATTTGAAAGAATCAACAATTCCTTATGGAAAATCAAACAATATAGCTCGACACAGACCGTAAACCACAAATCAAACAATATTAGTAAGGGTTTCTTTGACATGCACCTCTTCCCACTTGCTTCAAACACACCTCTTCTCGCCAACTTTCCTACACAAAAATAGGAAAAATATTATTACAACTGACACTTTTCTTTTGCATTTCCATCAATCTTCCCATGCAAATACACAAAATAACCTCCACCCACCTTCACAGAAGTTGCACAAAGCTTAATCTAGCTTGCACCATCATAGAAACTTACCCTCATCACTCATGACTCTCATATCAGGTATAGCAATAGAATGACACCAAACAATGTCTTATTGAAAATTTCCTAGACATTTGTTTTGTTCCCTGAAGTGTTAAACGATAGCTATTATTATGACCATCTCCATTACACACAAAGCATACAATAATTATTGTTGATGCAAACCAACGTTTAATTTCCACAACCTTCTCTATCCACACAGCCCGACAAATGCCACCCTATTCCCAAAGCAACCAACAACCACCTCTGCCACCTTTTTTATGGCCATCAGAAAGCCAAAAATTAGGGAAGCTGATGAAAATTCTGACCAAAGTTATAACCCATCCGCCACTTTTTTCCAACAGCCAGAAGTCTAAAAAATGGTGAGGCTGACGAAAATTCCAAGCAAAGTTGACACAAATAGCCTATCAGCTAAATATTGAATGTTCTTATGAAGTATCTAAGATTGCGATCTTGGTCACTTTGATGGTTATGACAGATTTTATGATATCTATGATGCATAAGAAGGGTTTAAAACATGTAGTATGGATGAGAGGAGTTACATACTATTATAAGAAAGGGACATTAAATTTTTTTCTTAGCTTGTAGTTTTGGATACCACTTAATGGTTTCTTATTTTTGAATTCTTTATATATTAAAGACATGGGATTGTGGATTGCATAATTCTTTTGTAAGTAATATTTTTATATTGATTTACTATAAGAGGGATAAGTAGTTGTATTGGTATATACTCTTTTGAGAATAATACAAGTTTAGGTCCTTTTGATGTAAATTTTTCTCACAATAGTATCTCTATGTAAATCTAGTCTTATGATTTACAATTGTTATGTTTGTTTATTCATTGGATTACTCATATGTTTTATTAAGTTAAATATCTCTTATGAGAATATTCTCATTATATTCTTCGCCCTACTAATCAACATTTGATATCAGACTCTTGACTAGGTTTAGAAGATGTTAGCATAAAATGTGAGTGGTGTTTATTACATTGTTTTCATAGCAGCCACAATTATAGATACGTTACTGGTACAGTTATATTAACTATTATTTTGCTTGTATAAAAGCTTGTTACTGCACATCAAATTAAATCTATCAAGCATTTTAACGCATAATATGCTATGAGAGCTTTGAGTAATCCTTGTGTATGTACGTTTGAATCTTGGAGAAAAAAAAAGGCATGGTATAGAAATCCTGATAGCGACAACAATCTGTATGATGGCATTTGGGTTTGCAAGAAAGGAGTGGCTACGTGGCATTTAACACGTGGTTGAATTGCAGTCTACTTGGCTACTATGCAAAATCCATGTGGAGGATGCCATTTATGATGAACAACAAGGTATAGAAGAGGGTGATAGTTATTCAAATGTTGGAGATGATATTATAATTGATACAAGGAGTATAGCAAAAATATAGGTGCTGCAGGAGGAGGAAAAAAATCCAGATAAAATCAAGGCCATTAGTAGTTATATAATTACCAGGAGAGATGAATTCCAAGGTATTGCATGCAGTCAATTGATATAAGATAAAATCAAGGCCTTTAGTAGTTGATGTAATCTTCTTCCCTAGATTGTTTGATCAGTGATCTCTTTTGTTGCTTTGAACTACTGATTTAGCTATGTTTTAGTTTGAATGTTAGGAAATTGTTTTGTTGATATGTCGGTCTTCTTTGATTTAGTGACCCCCCACCATAAAAAAATAGTCCATTGACATAAAAGAATCCTACTAACAAGGCCAGTTTTATGGCGGCCACCCTTGTCATTTTCTTGCGATCCAAAATTTTGTGCTTTTGGAGCCATCCATGCATGATAGAACTTTTGAAGGTTTGAATAGATCTTCAAACAATTATTCATAGACTTTTTGGGGCTATCTTTACAAGGTCTCTATATATTCATCCAAGACATCAAATGGATAAATTGTAATAGAGTCATATTGGAGGTAGGTGGTGCAGGAGGTTGGAGGACTTTCATCATCTCAAATAAACTTCTCACTTTGAGATGATGCTTTGTATGAGAAGTGTTTTTTCTTTCTTTCTTGTTTTCTTTGTTGATGTTGATGGATTTCAAGAATACATATATTGTGAAGTTTGATTTTTTGTAATAGGTAAAGGATTTTGGTGTTCAACTCAATATGGATTGTTGTCCAGTGAGTTTACAAGACTATAATTATGAATTATACCCTTTCGAGGGTCATCAAACAACTTGAAGGAGCACTATGTTTGCAGAGCTCAATATGGATTTTTGTCAAATAATTTGGGAATTAATGATTCAATAGTTTAGGGAAAGGAGAACTTGGGAATTCATCTCAAAGCTACATCTTTACAAGGATCACAAGGCAACATGGTGGAGTTCTACTTGATTCAAGATTTTTTTTTCAAGGAAGATCTTCTCAAGAATGTATGTTTATTTTCTAATCAACAAGTTTTGTTATGTACACCTTAAGGGGGTGTCCCTTGGAAAAATGGATTGTAAGTTTTTAGGGATAATTTTATAGGAAACATATAATAGGGGGATAATGTTAGCATAAAATGTTCAGGATTTTTATTACATTATTTTGATAGCATCATTAGTTATAGATATGTTACTAGTACAGTTATATTAACTATTATTTTTCTTGTATAAAAGCTTGCTACTATACATCAAATTAAATCAACCAAGTACTTTAACCCATCAAGGGACACTAATTTTGTAGCATTGTGAATTTCTTGTTTCTCTTATGAAAATTGGGGCCACATAAAGAATTTATTTTTAAATAAGAAATATTCTAAATGTTAAATTAATGATAAATCCTATGAGAATGATACTTTGTTCATGTTGGCTAACATTGTTAGCAATGATTCATGGTTGATTGATTCAAGTTCCTGGTATTACATGATTCCTCATAAAGTGTATTCAATTTATATAGAGTATTTAATTACGGAAAAACATTCCTTAGTGACAATGATTCAAATAATTTTTTTGATAAAGGGAATTGTAGCAACCACGCCTTAGTCACTACTATTTTTTTTATTTTTTTGTTTCAATTGATAACACGTACCAACTTAATCAACCACCATCACAAAAATGAATCCACACCACCACTCAAACTCTTACACTAGAAAGTGTTAAGCTCTTGATGCCAAGGTCATCCCTATACCCAAACCTAAAACTCAATGGTTCATTTGTGATAACACTACCTACTTATCCAGTTTAGGTTCATCAGAGGCTTCATAGTTTGTATACAAATGATAAAGAAGTTTATCTTAATATCTTGTATGAGATCTCTAATGTCTCTTTTAAATCATGTCTATTAATTAATATTATGCTTGTAAATTAGTCCACTTATACTAGAATGATAAAAAAACACATTATAATTAAGTGTTGGTTCCAAATTAGTCATTATGGTACAAACAAACACAAATTCTCATAGGGTTCATATGATTCCACAATCTCAAATTCACACATAGTCATTAGCTCAAGCATACATCAATTATACATAAGGTGACTAAGTCATACAAAAATCATAAGTACAGAAATGAGTAGCTAACACACACATCATAGGTATAATAGTGACTAGCTCATATGCACATCACAAGTATAATACCAACTTATAAGAAATCAAAGTTTGTTTGTTTAATTTGATTATTATTTGGAGGCACATTATTTAATAATCATGACTAAATATATAGATGTGATATTGAATAAGATGTCATAATATATTAGGGTGGGGACCTAGCTCGATTTGTTAAAGCATCCTTTTGCAAGGAAAGAGGTCATGAGGTCTAGTCTCCCCCCATCCCCATGGTATCAAAGGATGTGTCATGCTAGCATCACCAATCACATGAAATATTTTTACCATGAGCACTGCAATTTATAAGGAGGCTACCTGATTTCTATGATCTAAAAAATATATATGTCATAAATTATTGGTAATACTTACACTCATAGTTTATAAAGGCTATCCTTTTTAACTCAATCTTAGGCTCAACATAGATCTAAGTGTAAACTAAAATTGGGAAAACCATACCTAAAAAATGAGAATACCTATTTTTCACCTCATTATATTCTATTAGCTTAATTTTACCTCATTATTTTTTTTCTTCAAGTTTCCTAACTCTTTCATAGCCTTCTAATACAAATTATAGCCTTAGACTAAAGGTTTTTCAAGAAGGGAGCTTGAAATTTTTTAAGAATGCAAAACCTTAGGGTTATCCCCTAAAACCTCCTCTAGGGACTTGAGGTCATAAGGACATACTTCAAGCATTTCCATACATTTTTTCTTCCAAATGAGATCAATGTAACATGTAGCTCTCCTCATAAATTCTCTCTCAAGGAACATATGAATAGTTTCCCATAACCAAGGTTTCATTAATTATTTCACACAATTAATAACCCCTAACATTAGGTAGGAAAGCATAACTAAGCTCATAATTTAATAATTCATACTATGACACTTCCCTTTAAGGATATTGAGGTCTCAAATTAAATTCCACCTATTATTATTCATAATTCAACTTGATCATCAAAAAATATCTGATAGGTTCATCTCATTGACATAAGGGCTAAGATTATTACTCAATATTTTTATCTTTATTCACACAAAACCATTAGATTAATAAAGAGTTAGACTAGTTCCTTACAATTGCTTGATCACAGTTCCCAAAGGCATGAAAAGCTAAAATTATTGATGTTAACATAATTTATTATCTTATTATACTATGATGACACTAATAAGTCACAATATTTATTATAAATATGTATTTCCCATAAAAGGGACACTTTTACCCACTTGGGACATCAAGACTTCCAATTGAAAGAGAATTTCAACTATCACCCCATTTCATACTAACGATTACTAAAATTACCAAATATAGTATGATAAGTAGGAGGTATTTTTCCACAGTGTGTCAAATTATGATATTGCTATCAGGGTTCAACTGTGTAGTTTTGAGTCAAACTCATTGACCCATGTTTCATGAGTAGTGGTTCAACAAGAACCCATCTCTCATGATATCGAATGGTCCACTTCACCTCTGTGAGCATCACCTAGATGCAATGAGTGCTAAGTGGACCATTTGATATCATGAGAGATGGGTTCTTGTTGAACCACTACTCATGAAACATGGGTCAATGAGTTTGACTCAAAACTACATAGTTGAACCCTGAGAGCAATATCACAAATATAGTATTATAAATCCTTCTCAGTATAAAATTAACTACACCAAGTATGCTTTAGACAATTTGTTTGAACTCTGAAGGAGCTACAACAACTATAAACTTGCTTAAGTTCGATCAATACCTATGTCATGCTCAATACAATAGGAACAATGTATTCATTAGATCATCATATGAAGATATAAAATCAACAAGTTTAGTAATATTAATAGTCATAAAGACCATTCAAGCTCTCCAAAAATAGAGGTTAACATACTTCCCTTAAGATAAGACTATTATATACATATCTAGTAGTTATACTAGAAATTATACACTAAGATGTTTCAACATGCTATATATTCTAAAGTATGACAATGCATATGTTTTGATATATAATAATAGAATTCTTATTGAAATCTCTAATAAACATGCAATAAACAAGTATTTGTAAATACTTTTTGTATTAAATATTGTATGCTAATTTATTTTTTACAAAAATATCAGATTATGTAGAATAGAAAGTTATTAACCTATGTAAAGTTGTATAGATCTACATATATTTCCCTTACATATGATCCATAAAATAATTTATAACTTACTATAGTTTCAACCAAAAATTTATTTTAATAGTAAAAAGATGAAAATAGGGGTCTCTCTTTTGCTTGTAGGGTATATGACCTCATAGGAGAGAATCTATTTCCAACCTTTCACTCAAGAAAAAACTTTGAGATTCCAATGCAAAGGAGATTGAAATCTGAAAAAGGGGTTGTCCTAGTGAATGAATGAGATATAATGAGGGGTTCACTGCCAAGTGTAAACTTGGAAAAGACAATGAAATGAAAAAAATAGTGTGATATGCAAACAAATGCTAAATGACCTAAAAACAAATGAACTAATTGTAATGAAAAGATATAAAAATAAAATTTTGCACCTGGAAACCTTGAAATGACTGGAAATGACACTAAAATTCTAGAAATTCTAGCTTTTTGACTGACTGGGACTTGAATTCACCAATCTAGGAAAATCAATCCCAGATCAAGGTTTCTACATGGGAGTCTATTTCAGGAAAAAGGGTATCAAAATCTGCAAATAGATCTAGAAAACAACTAAAGTGGGACTCATTCACCACTATTCCAGTGAATCAGTCCCATTCCACTTTTTTAGAAATTGAAAACTCTGATCTACACTCCAACACCTACTTTTTCCTTCCAACTTGAGTTCCGGATCCAAGTTTGCAAAAAACACCTACAAAATAAAATTCAACTTGATTTACTAATGGTGGGTTTTCCTTGGTCAAACACCTAGTTTGGTAATTAAACCTTGATAATAATGATAAAATGTGCATAAAACCCTAGCCTTAAGTGTGTCTAAGACCAAGAGATCTGAAATGTGATGCAATCCCATTCTAATGTGTAAGAATATGATGTAATATGGAAATGTACAAAGATAAACAACTCACTTATGATGATCCCTAATCACCCCAAGTGAGCTCTAATGAAGCTTGTAGCTTAGGCTAAATGTAGAGTGACAATGGAAGATGGAATCACTTAGGAAACAAGTCTTTAGCCTTGGGTTGATGGCAAGTTACATCTCCCCAACCTAGAATCCATCATGATTCACCATAGGCATCCATGATCAACCCTTGACAATGCAAGATCTTGATTGAAAGTGACCTTGAAGACTTGCAAAAATGCTTTAATGTTGCTCCAATGCTTCAACTTTACTTGCTTGTGGAATTAGAATGCTCTTGTGAAAGATTGCTTGATGCTTGACTTTTGAAAATGCTTGCTCAAAGTGCTTAGCATGTGTTTGGATTGTGAAAAATGACTTAGAAGCTTGCTTTTATAAGCATTGAAACCTAATTGACCATTATTTAGACCTCAAAGGATGAAATTCACCAAAAACTTGAATTAAATTATTGAATTCTCACTTAAATTTGAAAAAGACCCCAAATGGGACTCATTTACCCAAGGTGGCGAATGAGTCCCACCTTAGCTTTTTGAGGTGGGTTTTTCAAGTTTTCTAGGTTAATTTAGGGCCTTGAATTTTATTTTGCAAAGTGTCCCCTTTTTTGTAAAGTGTCCCTTTTTTTGCAAAGTGTCCCTTTTGTTCTCGAAGTGTCCCATTTTTTTGCAAAGTTTCACGTTTCTTCACAAAGTGTCCTAAAAGGGTCCTAAATTGTCTAGGGCCTTCAGGAAAGCACACTATAGCAACTTTACTACACTTTTATGATTGTTGATGTAAAAATTGAAGAATTTAGATTCCTTATAGGACAAGTTTTTTCTTTTTTTTTTCTAGGTTCCCACCCATTCACATTAGGGGTATGTGTAGGATCATCACAAAAAAAACATGCCCTTAAGTGGTAAAAAATTCAGAAAAATCAGAGTTAGAAAACTTGACGTAAAAATTTGAATAAGTTATCTATATTATTTCAAAAATATGTAAGAATAGAATTTGTAGCAAATTTAATGTAGTTTCTAAACTACTAGGTTTTTTTTAAATCTATTTGGTGAAATTTTGAAATTTCAATGCAATAGTACTTAAATTTTAGGGAAAAAATAAGAAGTAGGTGTTTGTCTGACCACCCTAACTACAATAAAATGATAATATTGTTTTTACAATATTTTATATACAAGTAGAGGAATCATGTCCTGAAGTGATGCATAGTTTTTTGTAATTTTTTTCCAAGTAAATAATTAATTATGAATTTTTTATTAGAACTTTTTAAAAATATAAAAAATTGTATGTCATGTCACCTTAACTTGGTCAAAACTTCATGAAATTCTTTTTTTTTAATCCTATAGTATGCAAAGTATAAAATGTGACACATGTTTTAGATTAAAAAAATGTGATACCATGTGAAAGCTATAGATATTTTTCAATCAACCTATCAATGAGAACTTTAGTTGTAATTCAAATAGAAAATGAATAATAATTATTTATTATTTAATCTAAAGTAAAGTATAATTTATATTGGTGGAAAGCTAAGAATCTACTTTAAAAAACCTTTTAATTTCATCAATTTTGGGTAAATTTTTTTTTTTTCAACCACATACTCTACACATACCCATAATATCGCCACTTTTTGGCTCATCATGATCCTACACATACCCTTAGCATCTACATAATAGGTAGATTAGTGTTTTGAGAAATTTAGCCCCCACTCTTTTAGTTGAGGATACATAGCTACTACAAACTATAGGATTATACTGGGTGTACCTCATGCCCCCATGAGGTACCATGATGCGATGTTGATGGCACTAGTAGAGCACTAGGATGCTAACACATGTACATTCCATCTATCGACCAGAGAGATGAATATCATGTTGGAGAGCGTATGCTGCATACACCAAGTTCCCATTCTGGGTGGGTGAGTATGTTTTCGAGTAGAGCAATCATTCCATGAGATGAAAGGTGACATGTAGTACTTACCTTTGTGGACTAGTACATGATGAGATTGTGAGGGCATAGATTGATCTGTCGATGCTATTATATTCATGATACTTGTTGGTTAGATGGATTATGATGCTTATAGTTGCATTAGTACTCATTGGGTTGATGGTCAGGGAGTGCACCTAGAGGGAGAACTAGAACACTTGATACAAGGGATGGCAAAGCACCAAACATTATATGTCTAGAGGCATTGTATCCTAGCACACTTATATTATGATCTTGGATAGTTTGTCTTTCGAGAGGTGGATAGTATGGTAAACTATACACTTCTATAGGTTTAGTGCCTTGAGCATATTACTTGTACTAGATCTATTGGATTCCCATTTCTAACAACCTTGGGGTATCCTTGGGCCTTTAGCTGTCCTCTACAATAGTTTTGGTAGTATGGTGATTTACACTTTTGGAGAGTGCAATTTGATCGACTAGAGGAGGAGGAGATCCTTTGGAGACCTTATCAACTTGTGTTTCAATGGCTAGATCACACTTGAAAAATGAGGAGATAACAACTTGAAAGATTTTTTATTGGAAAACACGATTATGTAGTACATCCTTTCTACTACAATTGGGTCATGCGATAGTTTGGAAAAATATAGATAGCAACCAGGGCATGACCCTTCTTCAGGAGATCAATGTAGATTTCTTGAAGATTTGGTGATATGGTACGGTTCACTATATAGGATGTTATCTTCAGTGAGACTGGGTACTTAGATCATGATATTCCTTCAATCTTTGACACAGATGAAATCAATGCCATAGATTACTATGAGAAGTGGTGGACTATTTCATAGCCAACTCCCATATTTCTAATGGAGGAGCTAATATGTGATGTAGGACCACTCCCAGATGAGGGAGATGATGTAGAGGAAAAATCCAAGGAGACACACTAGAGGGCCGCATAGACATATTTAAAGATGTCATAGATGTAGAGTACAATGAGGATGCAAATCCTAACTATGACAACCAAGATAGAGGAGATAAGGAGGATGATGAGAAGGAGAATGAGGAGGAGTGGTCCATGAGTAATGGTGATGAGGCAGTAGATGAGGATCCAATAGGGAATGAGTGGAGAGATTTCTCTCCCATCAGTATAACTAGATCACAAGTAGTAGTTGTAGCAGGCATCAGTACCCACCATCATGGAGAGGCTAGCACATCCTCCATGCCCCCTACACACGATGAGGTTGATTTTACACATCATGTCAGGGATATAGGTGATGATATTTTGTTTATTGTTATACTTCATACTTGTGCTTGTGCTTTATATATATCATGGTGTGTACTGATTATTTATTGTTACTATCTTGTAGGATTTGTGAGAGACTTTTGGGATCTCTACCGATAGGTGGCTATAGAGATAGTGCCCCCATTAGTTGATCAGGAGGCCACAAACTTAGACTATGTTCTCCCACCAATTTTGGATTAGGACCCATAGTCGTTTAGGCCATATGTCAGACTGTGAGCAATGTATGAGAGTTTGAGGAGGTGCACCCATCGAGCTGATGTTACCCTTGATACATAGTCATACTGAACCCCAGCAAAGTTTGAGTGACTGGAGGCTACAAACAAAGAGAGATCAGATAGCAGGATCACATTGGGAGGCCCTTGGAAAGATATGAGATTTAGAGTTTTCTCTTAGTACATTCAATGGATCACAATCATGATTGCATACCACCATCTCCAAACAAAATTCTACTAGACACATGTCGCACTAGGTCTTGAGGGATTTGGTAATCATAGGCCTCAGTATTATTGTATATATTGATGACATTTACACAAAAATTTGATATATATTAACACTTCATGTTTTATTATTTGTGTTGAATGTTAAATGGTAATGGGATTAATTAAATAACCTTTGCAAGATTATTTAATGAATGTCTTCCATGATTCAACATGCTCTATGTGATCTAACAAAACCTCATTACAATTTCTTTTAGATGATGAAGTATGTTATGCTAAATTAAATGCACCTATGATCTAATTAAAGAAAAATAAATGCATACAAGGATCTAATATAACATAACATACAAGATTAATTTGAAGAGTATAAGTCCTAAAGTAATCACTTAAAAATGAAATAAATAATCACTTTAGTTTTCAAGACACATTCATAACTATTTTTCAAGAATGAAGTAATGCAAAAGCATATGAAATACAATCTAGTAGCTCTAACAACACTACTTTACCATTCATATAATTCAAAGAGACTAGGAATAATATCGGTGTAGATGTGCGGCATTGATAGGGTCTTTGAGAGGTGTACCATGCATTTCTATTAATGTGTATGCACCAGACCATAGCTCTCATTAATTATGTAAGGCCCTAACCAATTAGAGTTTAATTTTACTCTTTTAGTCGGGTCAACATTAACATTTCATTGATTTTCATACAAGACTAAGTCACCTTTACCAAATACATGAGGGATGACATGATCACTATAATTACATTGTAATTGCTTAGCATAAGCTTGGAGATGCTCAAGAGCGTTAATACGTTATTCATCAAGCATATCAATGCAATATTTGTTGTTTGTAAGTGCCATCATTGATAGGTCCTTGAAGAGCAATCCTTAATGTGGGGATTTCTAACTCCAAGGGAATAATTTCCTTAGTACCATAGATAAGGTTATAGGGAGTTGTTCTAGTGGATGTTCTAATGCTAGTACTATAAGCTCATAACGCCTACATCAGTTGTGTGTGCCAATCCTTGTTATGTTTATTTACTATGTTCTTTAAGATTTGTTCAAGAGTCTTATTGGTTTCCTCAACTTATCCATTAGATTGAGGGTAGTAATGTGCTAAAAAGCAATATTGGATATTAAACATGTCAAGGAATTTCTTCACAACATTATTCTTAAATGGTGTCCCATTGTTTGAAATTAATGCAGAAGGGATTCCAAAGTGAGCAATAATGTGTTCCAATATGAAATGAAATATTACATCAGCAGTTGTGGATCAAAGAGGAATAACTTATGGGTATGTGTAGGATCAGGATGGGCCAAAAAGTGGCAATATTATGGGTATTTGTAGCGTATGTGGCTGACGACTTTTTTTTACCCAAAATTGATGAAACGAAAAGGGTTTTAGAGGATATTCTCATCTTTCCACCAATATAAATAATGCTTTAATTTGAATTTAATAAATAATTATTATTTAATTTCTATTAGAATTACAACTAAAGTCCTAATCAATAGGCTGATTGAAAAACATCTATAACTTTCAAACGGTATCACATTTTTTGAAACTGAAACATGCATCGCATTCCATGCTTCACATACTAAAGGATTAAAAAAAGAAAATTAAATTTCATGACGTTTTGACCAAGTTAAGGTGGTCAGACATATGAGTTTTTATATTTTTTCAAAGTTGTAATAAAAAATCATAATTAATTATTTACTTCGAAAAAAATTACAAAAAATATGCATCACATATGGACACGAGTTCTATAGTTATATAAAATATTATAAAAAAATATTATCATTTTATTATGGTTAGGGTGGTCGGACAAACACCTACTTCTTATTTTTTCCCTGAAATTTAAATACTACTGCATTGAAATTTCAAATTTTCACCAAATAGATTTTATTTATTTTTAAATAAACCTAGTAGTTTATAAACTACATTCAATTTTCTATAGATTCTATTCTTACATATTTTTGAAATAATATAGATAACTTATTCAAATTTTTACGTCAAGTTTCCTAACACTGATTTTTCTAAATTTTTTGCCACTTAAGGGCCTGTTTTTTCCATGATGATCCTGCACATACCCTTCTACCCATTTTGTGAAAGAATTTGTTTTCGTGATTTTAAACGTATGTCTAGTGGATTAAGGTCATGAAAATTTTCCAATTAGATCCAATCCCCATATTGAGAATGGAAAAATATGAATTTGGGCACGAAGCTCAGAAGTAGGAGCATGAATCAAATTGCTATGTTCCTAACATTTGTGACATATCTTAACATACACAAAGAATTTTTTTCCATGTATCTCCAGTAGTATCCCATATGACTGAGTTTTTTCACTAAGGATCTCCCTCCAAAATGACCTCCATAGGCACCCACATGAGCCTCTTCAAGTGCTATGGGGATTTTGGATTCATTAAGACATCTAAGTAAAATTCCATTAAAGGATCTTCTATATAATAGGTCGGTGAGGATGATGTACTTGGTTTCTAGTTTTTGCAAGCAACATCAGGTGTTATTTATTGTTGGCCCAGGAATGGTACCATATTTCAAATAGTTGAATATTCTATCATACCATTTCTAGACACGAAAATTGTACTCGTTTGTAGAAAGTACAATATGTGACATAATTAGGTCCTATTTTAGACACCTTGCATTAATCACCCCTTAAAAATAGCATTTATAGGCCCCTAATGTCTACGATTTTGCACTTTAAGGCCTATTTCACTCACAAACCACTTAAATCCCAACAAATACCACTCAAACAACTCAAAATTCATGAAACCCACAAAAATAATTCCTAGTGGGACTAAGTTGCCCAAGGTGGCAACTTAGTCCCTTTCGGGATGTTTTCCACTTTTGAGTGGGAAAATCACCGACCTAATTCAAATTTTTGAGGGATGTCAACCTATGAAGTTAAAATAATGAGTAATTCAATGTTAATGCCTATAAATACATGTTTTTAGGTCATTTTTCACATTTCCTAGACATTTCACAAAGCAAAAATCAAAAGTCAAGAGCAAAGTATCTTTCACAAGAAGATTCAATAGCATTTATACAACAAAGTTGAAGCTTAAGGGTAGCAAATTATGGTTATTTCAAGTATTCAAGCTCACTTATTGTTCAAGATATCACATTGTAAAGGGTTGATCATGGATGCCTATGGTGAATCATGGAGAAATCTAGGTTGAGGAGATGCAACTAGCCATCAAATCACACCTAATGACTTGTTTTCAAAGTGATTCCATCTTCCAGTTTCTTCCTATCTTTAGATTTAAGGTTTACATTACATTTTCATATCATTTGCATTCATTTGAAGTGTTGTATGCTTTCTTGCATTGAAGTCTTGCATCATTCAAGTGACATTTATTTATCTTATTCTAGCACATTAGAATAGGATCTTGTCTCATTTTAGCTTTTCTTAGTCTTATACACACTTAAGGATAGGGTTTTATGCATATTTTATCTCTCACAAAATTTAAATACCAATTATAGGTTTGACCAAGGCAAACCTCCCACTATAAATCAAAATATCTTCTATTTTGCAGGGCAATCTAAAGATTTAGATTAGGATTTATGTCAAAAAGAAAAGTGCAGGTTGTGGGCTTCTGTTTCCACTTTCAAATTTGTAGAAAATCCAAAGTGGACTAGGTTGAACCCCTAGTGGTGACTTAGTCCCATTGCACTACTTTTTTAGAAATTTTTATATTTCCAGACACCCATTTGGTAGAAACAACTTTCTGGGTAGTTTCCCAAATCTAGGACTAAGTCACCCCGCATGGCATAAGTGTCCCAGTTGACTCAAAAATCAAAATTTAAAGACTTTCAGAGGCCTCTGCAATCCCTAGTCAACTCTTTCATCTTTCTACATATCAATCTACGTTTTCAAACAAGTTGTATTTCTTAGGTTTTACATCATTAAATCATTATATTTTTAGATTAGCACATTAGTACATCTTAATTAAGCATAATACATCTCATCCATATTAACTTTGAGTGTATACAATCACATTTTTTACCCTATTTCACTCTCCTTTTAGGTGAAAAACCCTAGAAGGAGCAAAGCAAGTATGGGAAATACAAAATCATTGTCCACATTTTGGTGAACCTAACTTTTGAAAATATTTACTTCTAATTTGAAGTGCATCCTAGGTTTCATTTGCACTGTATTAGGTATTGCATTGTTTAAATTGTATCCTAAGGTTTTCAAAACAATGCTAGTGAAAAGCTCATTTTAGCTTGCATTATTGCATTCCATTTCATTGCATAATAGTGAAATTTTACATTTACATTGTAGATTTGCAATGTACTGTACTTAACGCATTTGTATCCATCAGAAAATTCATAAAAACACACAAAATTACCCTACTAGGACTAATTTGCCACCTTGGACGACTTAGTCCCAATGCAAATTTTGCATTTTTTCTTTTTGCATTTTATTTCATATTTCTGTAATTACTGTTACATGTAGTCATTATTCTATTTTTCAACAGTTATTTTCTATTATACCTCAATAATTAGTATTAGTATTATTCCTTTTAATGGAAATCATAGATAGCGTTATATTTTTACAATGTTCATTTTCAACATTAGTTTCTAGTGCATTTAGAATAGATTCATTAGAAAAAACAAACAAAAAATTCACAACATCATTTGAACCAATCAAAACAATGCTTAACTTTAGGATAACCATATCATCCAAACCTCTTAGTAGTGATGACTTGGATAGGATAGATGAAACCTTACAAGGTTTCCTCTCACTAAGTTCATCCACTAAGGCTTGTGATGAAAAACTTTAACAAATTCATGACAACTTATCTCCCAAACCTTTTAGTAGTGATGAATTTGGTATATTAGATGAAGCCATTGACGACTTCATCTCACACAAGCCATCCACTAAGGTTTGCAGTGAGCAACCAAAACCAAAAGATTTTAATATAATCCAACCTCAACTTATCCTTTACCCACCTTCACATCAACCTCAACCTCCCTCTAAACCATGGTTCACCCTTTATCCACCACAACATGATGCTATTGCACACACACACTACACTCAAAATAACCCTCACCCACCACAACCAACACCACCCTCTTTACCTTTACCCAATACCACATTGCCTAGTACTACTCGTTTATGAGAGTATGATCTTGTTGAGCAACTTAAGAGAACCCCTACCAAAATATCCATTTAGGATCTTCTTCAAAATTCACCAAATTATCATTCAATGCTCCAAACATCTTTGCAACAAATTGAGGTTCCTCCTGGAACAAAAAAAATAATGTGGTAGCTTTTCTAAAAGAAATGAATACAATTATTGTAGACATTACCTTTCATTAATGTGAGATCCCTCCACTAGAATTAAGGAAACAAAATGAGGCCTTTATGAAGCTTAAGGGAAGAAAATTAGGGTTTTTTGTAGGTCTTCAATCTCACTTATTGTTCAAGATCTCACTATGGACACATAAATTTTACTCCTTTGCAGAAAGTATAATATATGACCTAATTAGGTCCTATTATAAACACCTTGCATCAATCACCCCTTAAAAACTACATTTATAGGACCCTAATGCTCATGAATTTGGAATTTAAGGCCTATTTCACTCACAATGGTTCCACTCAAATTTCATGAAACCCACCAAAAAAAATCTTGGTAGGACTAAGTTGCCCAAGGTGGTGACTTAGTTCCTTTTGGGATGTTTTCCACTTTTGAGCGGGAAAATCACTGGCCTAATTCAAAATTTTGAGGGATGTTGGCCTATGAAGTTAAAATAATGAGTAATTCAATGTTAATGCCTATAAATACATATTTTTAGGTCATTTTTCACATCTCCTATTCATTTCACAAAGCAAAAATCAAAAGTCAAGAGCAAAGTATCTTTCACAAGAAGACTCAATAGCATTTCTACAACAAAGTTGAAGCTTAAGGGTAGCAAATTAGGGTTGTTTTAGGTCTTCAATCTCACTTATTATTCAAGATATCACATTGAAAATGGTTGATCATGGATGCCTATGGAGAATCATAGAGAAATCTAGGTTGAGGAGATACAACTAGCCATCAAATCACTCCTAATGAATTGTTTTCAAAGTGATTCCATCTTCCATTTTCTTCCTATATCCAGAGTTAAGGTTTTCATTACATTTTTCATATCATTTGCATTCATTTGAAGTGTTGTAGGGTTTCTTGCATTGAAGTCTTGCATCATTCAAGTGACATTTATGTATCTTATTCTAGCACACTAGAATAGGATCTTGTCTCATTTTAACTTTTCTTAGTCTAAGACACATTTAAGGCTAGGGTTCTATGTATATTTTACCTCTCACAGAGTTTAAATACTAATTACGGGTTTAACCAAGGAAAACCCCCATTATAAATCAAAATATATTCTATTTTGTAGAGTTTTTCAAAAATTGAGATCCAGATTTCTGTCAAAAAGTAGAGTGCAGGTTGTGGGCTTCTGTTTTCACTTTCGAATTTGCAGAAAATCCAAAGTGGACTAAGTCACCTCACCTCTAGTGGTGACTTAGTCCCACTACATTGCTTTTTTAGAATTTTTTATATTTCTAGACACCCATTTGGCAGAAACAACTTTTTGGGCAGTTTTCCCGATCTAGGACTAAGTTACCCAACCTGGCGTAAGTGTCCTAGTTGACTCAAAAAACAAAATTTCCAAAATTTCAGAGGCCTCTACAATCCCTATTCATCTCTTCATTAGTTTCCAGGTGCATAGTTTTTGTATTAAATCTTTATTTTGTCAGTTATTGCATCTATTTCATGTTTCTGCATATCACATTATGTTTTCAATCTAGTTGTATTTCTTAGGTTTTGCATCATTAAATCATTCTATTTTTAGATTAGGGCATTAGTACATCCTAATTAGGAATAATACATCTCATCCATATTAACTTTGAGTGTAGATAATCTCATTTTGGACCCCATTTCTATCTCCTTTTAGGTGAAAAACCCTAGAAAGAGAAAAGCAAGTGTGGGAAATCCAAAATCATTGTCCACACCATTCACTCAAGTTTTGCTTGGTTGTTGCAAATATTTCTTCAAGTTTATTGTTGATTGATGTTTTCATGATTGGGTGAATAATAAATGTGAAATCCTTTGAAGGATCTTGAGGTGATATAAGAGAAGTTGCACTCGTCATTGCATCTGCATGTTGATTATCTTTTCGTGGGATGTTGTCAATGGTAAATGATTCAAACTTCTCTAACAAGTTCATTGAGAGATCCTTGTATTTTGATAATTTCTCATGATTTTCTTGATATATCCCATTTATTTGTTTTATTGCCAATTGTGAATCACCAAATATCCTAATATCTTTTACACCCAAGATTAAAGGAGCATGTAACCCAGTGAGGAATGTTTCATACTCGATAATGTTGTTTGTACATAGGAAGTTTCATCTGTATGATAAAGGAATCTGCTATCCTTGTAAACACATACTCACAAATATTGTTAGAAATAAATTTTTGATTCTCAATGGACTCATTTTCTTCATCTTCTTCTTCATCTGTAGCATTCTACAAGGCTTCATGAAAATATAGTTCACCTTCCATTTCCAAAGCAATCATACTTTGCTATCTTCTTTTCTAAATAATCATCCTTATGGGCCATTTCACCTTCTTCCTCATTGGCCAATGCCAAACATTTTCTTGAGATGATTTCTCAATACATTATTGTAATACAAGCTTAACAATTTTTTCAAACTCATCCATTGCTCTATCAAACTCTGCAGCTTGGCTTCATGTTGTCTTTCATCTTGTCCTTTTCTTCTTGTCTTCTTGATACCTCACCTAGGTTTTCTTTCCTTTTCCTCACTACTTAGTCTTTTGTCATCCAGGTTCTTTACTTCAACCTGTCAAATACAATACACAAACTTCCAAAACTTCCCTTACTCAGATATTTAGGCTCTGATACCAAAATGATGCAGAGGAAGGACTCACTCATAAACACGTTGACACATTTCTAACATGGCTTCAATGTAACTAAGGAAAAAGAGTTACTTTGTTCATCTTTGGCAACTTGCTCACAATAAACCTAGTAACTCTTTGTTAGTCTTTAGGATTTTATGTATTTTTAAATAAACCTAGTAGTTTAGAAACTACATTCAATTTTCTACAGATTCTATTCTTACATATTTTTGAAATAATATAGATAACTTATTCAAATTTTTATGTCAAATTGCCTAACACTAATTTTTTTGAATTTTTTACCACTTAAGGGCCTGTTTTTTCCATGATGATCCTTCACATACCCTTGCATCTCATAAATTCTTGACCTAAGGCTTGGAAATATGAAAGAAGACATGAAAAAAAAAATTCTACAATTTTATAGAATTTTTCACCATGCCAATTAGGAGAAATGGATTTTTTCCTCAAAATTGGAAACCTTGGCTAGGGTTTGGACTATTTTCACTAAAAATGCCATATCTTTGCAAAATACAATGAAAATTGATATAAAAAAAGCATCAGAAAGCTAAGACCCTCCTATAACTTCCCAATTTTCTATAAAGTTCATACTAGGTAATACCATGCCATACAACATGTTTCTTAGGCTACAGTTTCTCAAAAAATAAGCTTTACGGACTTGTCGTCAATGAAATTGGCCATATCTCACTCAAAACATAATGAAATTGATTAAAAAAAAAATAATGATATTAAAAAATATCTTTAACCTTTACAATTTATTTCATGTTTGTATTGTATCATACCAAGATGTACAATGAAGTTAAAGGATGTCTCATAGAGAAAATGCAAGTGAAAACATGGTAAAATGAAGTATTATCATTCCAAGCTTTTCTCCAACCCTTGGGATTGATCATACAAGGAATATTTATCATTTTCCAATTATTTACAACTAAAAGAACTAACCAAAAACATTTTGTTAACTCTAATGTTGGGTAAGTGCACAAAGTTGAGTCCATAAAATGTGGAAGTTTTTGCCTTAGCCAAAAAAATGAAATCGATATTGCGAAAAGGGGATCCTATTTAGCTTTCGCATCTCGAGCCTAAATACAAAATGGGATCTCGTTTTTTAAAAATTGGGATCCTATTTATTAAAAGATCCCAAATCGATGGACAAGGAATGGGATCCTGTTTAGTACAAAACATGATCCCGTTTTGTAAAAATCGGGATCCCATTTTGTAAAAATTGGGATGCAATTTTATAATGGTATTTATTTTTTGAAAAATGAGCAAACCGCATTTTGTAGCAAGTGGGATCCCGAGTATAGGTGACAACGACCTCCACAAATAGCTCTAGGTACCCGCCCACCCCCATTTTTTTGCATTTTTACATTTTTTATTGAAATTGTGAATAGAGGAATTGATTTTAGCATGTTTTTTAAATTTATTTGATGTTTTAAGAATTTTATTTCTTATTATATTAGAAATGAGTAATTGTAGAAATAGATCAAAAAATGCAATGAAACCTGAAGATTTCTGAATAGAAATGAAAAAATGAACCTTGAATTGTGTTTTAGAAACAAAATTTAGCTTTTGAAACTCAATTTTATTGATGAAACCAAAAACAATTGAATTTGAAAACCCTAATTGAAACGAAACAAAAAAATTGCTTTTCAAAACCCTAATCAAGCTTTTTGAAACCATGAATTTAAATCAAACAAAAAAAAATGAATTTGAAATCCCTAGTTTGAAATGAAATGGAAAAATTGCATAAAACACCCTAATTGCTTAGAAATTGAAACCCTATATTGAATTGGAACATTTTTTTTGCTAAAACTATAAATTGAAATCAAACTTGAATCATTTTGATTTTGAAAACTATGTAATTTCAAGATCAAGAAAATTCATTTGCATTGCTTAAAATTTTTAAATTTCATTTGCATTGTATGGAGAAAATGATATGTTGAACTTTTGTTTCAATGTTAAATTATAATTAAATTGGAAAACAATATGAACTAAATAATAGTTACAATTCATAAATTTTATCAATGTTTGCTTGCAAATTTAGTTAGCAAATTTACAAATCCAAGCATGTAAAATTGATTTCCAATTGGCACTAAATTGCAAGTTTAAGTTATTCCAAAGGCTACCCAAACTTCACCCTAGGTTCACTAAACTCTAAACCCTAAATTGTAAAATCTAAACCCTCAACATTAAAGAATTTGAATTTTATCTTAGGACCTTAAAATGAATTTTTTTTGCCTTTAAAAACCATTTCTTGTCACCATCCAGTAGATATTTTTATAATGTTTTCACATATTTGAACACATAATATAAAACCTTTTGATTTCTACAAGTTTATGAAGAGTGGATGATCACTCTCTATGACGCTTAGACATGATCAATAGGGACCTAAATCATTGGAAGAAACTTTTATTCTATTATATCCACAAGATAGGAGAGCACGAGTGAGAGTGATGCAGGTAACTTGTTTCATTAGAGATACCTAAAATTATGTAGGTTCAATGTCAAGAATGGGTCTATTTGGTAGATTTATGGAAACAATTATGAATATCTAGAAGACCATAGAACTATAATTATAGCTCTTCCAATTGGAAACACTTAGGTATATATCATATGAAATTTAAATAGTAAGGTTTCTATTATATAGGAGAGTTTATAATACATGTAAAGAGGCTTGTATGGGAATACATGTATTAAGAAACTCATACCATGACCTCTATAGGATTTTAAAGATGTGATCCTAGATAATAATTCACCCATCCTCAAGCATAATTGATTCTTTAGCAATTAAGGGAGATGATAACCATAAAATTACCTATATTTTGATACTATATAGATTTATGTGGAAGGATAAAAATGCATTGAAATAAGGATACCAAGATGGAACCATTTAACACCTAAGGTACCTATTACATGGGAAAGGGAGGAGGTACATGATGATAGGTTGGAGGAACTAGGATATTATTACAATAGAGAGAGGAGGAGGATTCATATTATGCTCCTATAAATAAGAGGTCAATTTAGAAGATTAAAAGAACTCTAATAACAAAGGAAATAATTTTATAGAGGGAGTGAGTGGGATTGTTGAAAATTTACAAGCAGAGAGGTGAAGGTCCCAACACCTACATAGAGTCCTACACAAAATACACCAATCTAGGTACTTACTAGAAGGATCAAGATCCATGTGAGTAGCCTCTTTTTATTTTTGAATCTTCTACATATGTATATTTACTCCTTTATTATGTGATTAAAATTATTTATGATATAATTTATTAATAAGTGATTACAAGTATAATCATTAAAATATTTAATATTTATTTTGATATCCCCTAATGTAGGAGGAAATTTTTACTTGTTTTGATACATGTATATTATTTTTGTGATATGTATAGATTGATTCACTTTGAACATGATACTTTTTTTTATTAGAGGGGTAAACACTTTTTACCTAGAGCTATGAACCAATGAGGTCACACTATGACTAAATTTAGACTTCACTAGACATCTAGATCCCCTTAAGCCATCCTATCACCCTAAATAATAAATCAATTTCTTAAGGGGTCCCAATATGACATTTCTTAAGGGGATCAAAGAACTCAAAATTTGGTGAAGTTTCCCAAGGAAACCAAATTTAACAATAATAAGATCATACAAGATTATAATTATATGAATGAGATTTCATGATCTAGGTTGGTCAGTTGAAACAAGAGCTATCTCAATCAACTATTCCATAAGAAAATGTCCTTCACTAACTTGCAAGTTCATTATATTCCAAGGGACACCAAAACTTCACCCTAAGTTTCATAAACCCTAAACCCTGAACTCTAAAATCTATACCCTAAACACTAAAGCATTCATTTTGTCCTAGGACCTTAAAATGAAATTTGGTTAACTTAGGAAACTCCACCAAATTTTATTCCCTTCATCCATGTCATTTTGTTGTAGGATCTTACAACATAGATCCCCTTAAGCTATCCTATTACCCTAAACCCTAAACTCTAAACTCTAAATTGTAAACGCTAAATCCATCATTTTTTCTTAGGCTCTTAATGAAATTTGGTTTCCTTGGGAAAATTCACCAAATTTTATTCACTTAAGCCATGTCATTTTGTCCTAGGACCTCACTAGAAATACATCCCCTTAAGCCATCCTATCAACCTAACCTACAAATCGATTTCTTAAGGGTTCCTAATATGACATTTCTTTAGGGGGTCAAATAAGCTCTCAAAATTTGGTGAAGTTGCCCAAGGAAACGAAATTTAACAATAATAATATTGTGCAAGATTATAATATGAATGAGATAAATCATTATCTAGGTTGATCAATTTACTATTTAGAGTGATAAGATGGCTTAAGGGGATCTATGTCTAGTAAGTTCCTAGGACAAAATGACATGGCTCAAGTGAATAAAATTTGAAGTTTGAATAAAATTTGGTTGCTTGGGCATCTTCACCAAATTTTATTCACTTAAAATCCATGTCATTTTGTACTAGGACCTTACTACATATATCCCCTTAAGGAATCCTATTACCCTAAAACATAAATCCTAAACTCTAAACCGTAAACTAGGATATAGCATTCATAAATTGTCCTATATTAATAGTTAATTGTATTTTCATTCAAGTAAAATGCCTTATACATAAATGAGGCTTGCATATTTTATCATTTGTATTCAATTAGGCCATTTATATTGAATGATTTTAAGGTATTTCCTAAACATGTATCTTACATTTTGAAATTACAAATCTAATGCAGGTTCACTCATATCTTAGAGATCACATGGACCAACTCAATAATATTCGCAATCCACCTTCACACCATCAATATCCATCACCTTCACCTCCACCTCCACCCACTCCACCTCATAACTCCCCACCTCCACCGCCTGAATTTGATGGTGCTCATTTGCAAGCACATATCAATTCCAATGTTAGAACCATGCAAAATCAAATCAACATTATTCAAAATGAATAATGTGTCACACCACATGTGAGGATGATTGCATCTAGGATGCAAACCATTGTTGATGATGTCAGGGCTATGGATGGGATCTTAGATGAGCATCGACAATGGCTAGAGGAGAGGAGAACTTATGATTCTGAAAAGGAAAACACAAAGAAATGAAGAGATGTAGTAGAGAGCCACAATAGTTTCTAAATTAAGACAATGATCTTAAATAGTTATGAATTTATGAATTTGGTTCTAGATGGATATTTTTAGTGATGTGAATTTATGATTTTGGTTCTAGATGGATATTTTTAGTGATGTGAATTTATAATAGTATATATTTTATGACTATCTACTAGATCATGATTTCTCATGTTTGAAAAGTGTAATATGTGTGTGTGTGTGTGTGTGTGTGTGTGTGTGTGTGTATGCGTTAGACATAAAATAAGATTTTTGTGAATGTTTCAAGTTTATTTTTTAGTATATACACATGTATTAAAATTTCATATAGATCTTAAATTTTGAAATTTCTATGTATGTACATAGTTTAGTTTAATGATGTATGCACATGCAAATTATGCATCATATTTTTATTTTAAATGTATGTACATGTTAAATTTTGAATTTTGTATGCACATGCTCAAGTTCAATCAATTTATATGTTTGTTTCAATTTTATATGATCTTAATATATGTATTCACATCCTATTTAAACAAATTTGCATGTGCATTTCAAATTTAACTATTTCTTCTCATTTTTTAGGTTTGTATGTTATTTTTGTATAATTTAATGTAGGTGCACACTTATATCTCATATCATGGATGATTTTAATTTTGATGACATTGTCAATCCACCATCTCATCCACCTCCCCCTCCACCTAATATGCCATCTCCCCCTCCACCTAATATGCCACCTCCCCCTCTACCTAATATGCCACCTCCAACACCTGTTGCATCCAATGAGGCTCACTTGCAAGCATGCATTAATGATAAGGTTGCATCCATACAAAATCAAATCAATGCTATGTAGAGTCAAGCATTGATTCCACCACATGTGAGTTGTTTTGCATCGCAGTCCATGCCATTAGGATCATTGATTTTGATCTAGATAGGCATCAACAAGATAGAGAACAAATGAGACAATTTTATGCTGATGGTCTATCTTATAAACAAATTTTAGACCTTAAAATAATGAAATCCCACTTAGCCCCCTACTTTCTTGACCCCATTACTTGACAACCCATTCCTTCCAATAAATCTAGAATATCCATGAGGTGGTGCATACATCCTTAGATGAGTGAACATTTTTTGGATCGATGGTATATAGTTTTTGATAGTCCCCCACATGCTAATTGGGTGTGCCCATTGTATTTTTTGAGGAAACTGTATGTAGAGTTTGTGATGGGGAAAAAGCCCAATTATTTTAATTTTAAATCATTTAAAGGTGTTGGTGGAAGCATGCCACAACAAAGGTTAGGGGCAAGGGTTGATCCCCAATGCCTCATGCATGCACAACCCCTTGTTGTTGCTCATGGTCCTCCTATTCCCACACTTGTACATCATCGAGTTGTGGTCTTGACATTAGGTTCCCTTAGTACACTCATAGGAGACCTTGATCAACATGCTTCTACAATAGCGGGTGGGGAGCATAGAGACAATGATGTTGGAGGAGTTTTTTATGTTGTTGGTCTGAGTACCACTCCAAGAGTGTCGAGGTCCATCCCACATGTATGTACCAGTTGTCATCAAGTATGCTATGAACTTGATCAGGCCACACCTAGTTCAGGTGGATGTGGAGATTTTGGTTGTTCATTTGGTCACATCAATTCATTTGTAGAGTTTCTTATAGCAGACCATCACCCTAAGGACACTACGACACAAGTATAAATATGCATCTACATGTTCATTTTATAATAATTTTAATGAATGTATATATCAAAAAAAAATTTGCAATACATTTTAACAATCAAATAGTTTGGTGTACATATGACACTAACAATGGGGCAATCATCTATTCCACGAGTTCATACATCAACACCAGTCCTAATCGACAACCCTTATGGGGTATTTTGATTTCAATTTTTTAAATTATATACAAAATGATTTTTAACTTGAGTTTTAAATTTACAATTGAATCACGCATATATTTGAAATATTTATGTTGGTTTAGGTGAGACAATCAACTTCCATGTTGATTGTACCTGAGGGGTTGTCGAGCACTCCTCCACCATTGGGCACTGTGGATTAGGGGTAGGTACGTTTATATTGTAAATTGTTTAAATTACATTAGCATAGTTATAATTATGAATTTTGAATTCACTATATATGAAATGTGCATGTACACTTGTAAATATTATAAGCATTAAAAATGTCTACATGTATGCCTAGGGGTATGTGCGGGATCATCATGGAAAAAACAAGCCCTTAAGTGGCAAAAAATTTAGAAAAATCAGAGTTAGGAAACTTGACATTCAAATTTGAATAATTTATCTATATTATTTCAAAAATATGTAGTAATAGAATCTATAGAAAATTTAATTCAGTTTATAAACTACTAGGTTTGTTTAAAAAACCAAAAAAATATGGTTGGTGAAAATTTGAAATTTCAATGCAATGATACTTAAATTTCATGGAAAAATAAGAAGTAGGTGTCTGTTTGACCACCCTAACCACAATAAAATGATAATATTTTTTTATAGGATTTTATATATAAGTAGAGGACTCATGCCCCGATGTGATACATATTTTATGTAATTTTTTTCCATGTAAATAATTAATTATGATTTTTTTATTACAAATTTTATAAAATATAAAAACTCATATGTCTGACCACCTTAACTTGGTCAAAACTTCATGAAATTAATTTTTTTTTTTTTAATCATATAGCAAGCAAAGCATAGAATGTGATGCATATTTTGGATTCAAAAAATGTGATACCATTTGAAAGCTATAGATTTTTTCAATCAGCCTATCAATTAGGGCTTTAGTCGTAATTTGAATAGAAAATAAAAAATAGTTACCTATTAAATTAAAAGTAAAGCATAATTTATATCATTGGAAAGATGAGAATCTTGTTTAAAAACCCTTTTCGTTTCATCAATTTTGGGTAAAAAAATAGTCATTAGCCACATACCCATCATATTGCCACTTTTTGGCCCATCATGATCCTGCACATACCCCTATCAGAATGGGCATCAGGAAAACAATAGATGTTGTGGCTACTCATGAGGCATCTGATTTTTAGGTTGTTTAAAATATTTTCTACACAAAATGTGAAAACATGAATATATATATATATATATAGAGTAACCTAATTCAAGTATACATGCTTTAATTTTGATCTTGTAGGACTTTGTTAGTTCCACTTTTAGCCCTCACCCAGACATAGTTACACCTCTAGGAGATGCAGAATAGGCTCCAAATCAAATGGTAATTTAAATTTTTATTATATTTAAAGTCAATTATAAATTATATATTATGAATATAACTTTAATTTTAAAATTAAAATTGAATATATATATATATATATATATATATATATATAATATGACCTAATACATGTTTTAAATTATTTTTCTTTTATAGCATGAGACACATCTTGTAGTTGAGCATGTACAAACGGGTCTTGGAGAAGAGGGTAGACAACCTCAGAGTATGATAAAATTAAAATATGATAAATTATAAATTAAATTGAATTAAATCATTTTTAATTGTAGACTTGTACATCTAATTTCAACTTTCTTTGTCATGTTTATGTAGATTGATTCAGAGAATTTAGAGGTTGCTTCAAACAGACCCGAGCATCCAGACCTTGATATGATAGTAATTTAATTTTATGATGAATTATAAATTAAATTCTCATTAAATTATTTTTCATTGTCTTACATTTGATTTCATCTTTCTCTTGTACAGACTGTTTTAGCTCATCTGCATAGTCTGCATGGCGTGAAGAGGTCTCTTGATTATAGAGACAATACATGGCCTAGAAACATGATTTTATGGGTTATTTTTGTTTATTTCATGGACTATATTTCTGGTTTCTCACATGTACTCTATTGGACTTTATATTTCATGGCTCAAATACTTAGTTGGCCTTTAGTTCATGGGTTGTACTCTAATGGACTTTATTTTATGCACTTAATATATTCATGGGTTGTACTCTGATGGGCTTTATTTTATGCATTTTATGTTCATAGTAAGGACATTAATATAGGAAATTAATGTGAAATTAAATATACATATGAAATTAAGGTTGAAATTAATAGGATATTTTAATATTTATACTTTACAAATTTAGTGATCTCATATATGATATACATGATATGTACATTCAATAATTAGTGATAATTAGTCAATGAACTTATTCAATTCACATCAATCAATAATTAGTCAATAAATCATAATTCACAAATAAAATCAATCCGTTAGAAGATTAGAGATCAAAAGCATTAATAAATTCTATAAATAATAGTATTAAACACTAATTTAGAAGTTGTCAAAAAAAAAAAAATGCCAGTATTGGCATGGTATGATGGTTTATAGGTGGCATTGTTGTTCTAGCCACCAAGATTCAAACCCCGTTGGGGTGGTATTGTTGAATGGTTGTATCTGGTTCATAGCTCCGGTCAAAAGCGTTTACCCCTTGAATAAAAAAAAGTTGTCAAAAAAAAAAAACCATCCAACAATAATTATAGGTTGTCTTAAGGGGTCCTAATATGACCTCTTAAGGGGTCTTAATACGATGTCTTAAGGGGATGTCTTAATGGGTCCTAATATGACGTCTTAAGGGGATGTCTTAAGGGGTCATAATACAACATCTTAAGAGGATGTCTGAATGGGTCATAATACAACATCTTAAGGGGATGTCTTAAGGGGTTTAGGGTTTAGGTTTTATGGTTTAGGGGATGTCTTAAGTGGTCATAATACAATGTGTTAAGGGGATGTCTTAAGGGGTCATAATATAATGTCTTAAGGGGATGTCTTAAGGGGTCATAATACAATGTCTCAAGGGGATGTTTTGAGGTGTCATAATACATCTTAAGGATATAATTCATTTAACAATAATGTATGCATGATATTTAGTGATTATACAATCAAATATAAAGTTTCGAAGTAGGAAACATGCATATTTAACAAACAAAACATATAGAATATTTATTTTGATACATAGAAGTACATAGAGTACATAATTGTGTATGTACATGTATTTGTAATTTGTAGAATTATTATTTTTTGTATGTATGTACATTTATGTCATCTCAAAACAATGTTTACAAAATTTGGATATGCCATCTCAAGAACATATCAAACTTGTTCCCAGAATGTAGTAGGTCTTCACACCACCTGATATCAAAAAGGTACAAGTAGTATCAATGAAATCATCAAAACATACATATTTTAATTTATATAAAACTATCTATATGTACACAACTCAAGTACCTTCATTTAAAAGTATTCCACACATGTGTGTAGGTTGAATCTAGGAATCCTCTCCTTATCGTTTCAAAGTATGAGATCAATGCAATGAAGGCTTAAGGATACAAAAAAGGATAATAAATCAATTTTAACTATTAATGTATGAGAAATATCAATGTGTAATCAAAACATGTATTTAAATATAATTTAACTAATGATTACCTATTTTTACCAAGTATTCCATATTGTCTAGGTTGAATATGCATGGACTAGATCATTTTTTTTATTATGGCTTATAAAAGGACAATTTAAATCAATTTGAACTAATAACACATTTGACCAATATCGAAACATGTATTTAATCTATTTAAAAGGACAATATAAAACTAAAACTATATTTACCTATATTTACTTATTACATTGTACCATCTACATCCTCTCTTTTTTGCAATGCATCTATGATTGTCTCATGCTCTTCCATAGAAATTGTCCATAGCACTTTATTTGTAGGTCTTCCACGATACCAATCTAGTTTTATATTTGTTGCCACCACCAAATGTGAATAATGTATAATCTTTTTATGTGTTTCATAATCTTCGAATGCAGGTAGACCATTATTCCTTGTTAGGTATTTTCATCACCAAGTGCCAACAACGACCACTGATCCTATTGGAAAACATGAAAACCATCATCAAATAAGTTCTCAAAATTTTCTTAAGGGGATCAAAGACTTGTTCTAAACAATTGAGCTTAAGGGGATAAAAAACTTGTTATCAAAATTTTCTAAAGGGGATCACCATACTTGTTGGATAATGATAGCCATCATCATCTTCTCAAGGTTCTATTAACTTGTGCTTACTCTCCACACAATGAGCCAACCAATATTTTGTTTTCTCTTCATTCCCCTTAGGTGCAACAATAGCATACACATGTCCTACAAACAAAATTTAATTTAATAACTTGCGCATATCCATATAAATAATTTAGTATTGCAAAATAACTCAATAAAGTAAAATAAAATAAAATAAAATGAATTAAATTACCTTCTTGTACAAGGTTTGAAACATAGTCATATTCTTTAGATGCAAACACTAGAAAAAAAATGCAAGCTCCCTTGTCTAGATAGTCCATGTGCTCATTTTCGAACTCCTAAATGAATGTCATTTAGTAGATCCATTGATTGTCTCACAATAAACTCTAGGTACAATGTTTTCTTCTTCAACCAACTAAAAGAATCGATGAACTGTAGAGTACTCACTTGCACCAGGTGCAGATAATCTTGTATTACACCAATCCACAATCCCACGTGCATCTTTAAATTTTATTGCATCCTTTATTTCAATTTTTCTCTAGCAAGAATTCTTTTGACACATGCACCAGCTCCATCATGTTCTCCTTTACCATGCCTAGCTTCAAAAAAATCCATACATGCTGGAGATTAAATTCCTTGTGAACCCTACTTAACCAATAGAACATTCGAGCATTCTTGAATTACCCCATACAATTATTTGACCATATGAGGTGTTCTTTCATCTGAATTCCTCTTTCTCTTAAATTTCTATAAAATATACTAAAATAGTATTCAACAAACTCTGACGAGTGTAATCATTTTCACTAAAATAAAAATGATACTCCCTCAAAAAATTTCTATCATCCTTAGTTCTATCATCTGCATGTCTATAAACAATATGGACAAACATAACTACTTGCACTAAATTGTAATACCGTGATTGAATTTCCTGTTGCAAAGCTAGAGTATAATTTTCCATAAAATCAACCACTAAAAGTATACTGCCAATTGGAAAAGTGTTTCTACATGCATGAAATTGGCCATCAAACTATCGAGCATGTTGAGAGTGCATGGCATTTTTTGGTACAATCTTATTCTTAAATTCACTCATGAATGCATGCACACTAACTTTTTGTAACTAAATCATAACACTTTCCTATTTTTTCATGCTTTAAAGAAAATTGAACATTTTTAAATCTTTTAACATCTACTAATTTTTGTCCAAAATCATTATCACCGCTTTCATGCATACAAATTCTTAACAATGAAAGATTTCCACAATTAATGCATTGTCTTGAAATACAAGAACTTAAATAAAACAATTTACCATTAGATCTTTCACAAAACAAACCTGAAATAAACTCCCTTATTGCTTCAAGTGGCATATTAATATCACATTCATGTATAATCATTGATGAGCCCAAAATATGCTCATAATTTGGATACCATAGTGTACTTTTACTACCCTCACTTTTGTTGTTCATGGTTGTTTAACTCTTTTAAAACCTTTTATTGGGGGATATCCTGTAGCAATACACTTTCATGTTCCTACAGCCTATCATGTTGACATGTCTATATTTATTACCCTGTTTGACTCCCCAAATGACTGGTATAACACATGTAGTTTTTGAATGATGAAATAGATTTAAATATGTGATTAATGAATGGATATTGTGTATGTGCCATGCGCCTTTTCTTTTGCATATGTTACCTTGTGTTTCATAGGTTGTTGAAGAAAGTATGATCGAGTCAAGCGCAACTTATCTCGGCCTTGCAAGAAAGTCCATTTCCTGCATGACTTCGAGGAAGCTCTGGCGAAGACTCTTTGACCGAAACTGTTGGGAAGGATTTTAAATATCAGTTAATTTGGAAAGAGTGGAGTGCTAGATTCTCTTTGGATCGGGTTGAACGGATAAACTCATTTATGAAGTCTATTCCTCGATTTCGGGATACATTTTACATCCACATCTTTCTCTATTAGGGTTAGTTAGTTAGTTGTTTTCCTTATTTAAATAAGTGTTCCTCCTGTACGAGTGAGCAAGCATAGTGAGATAGAAAGGATATCATGTAAAAGTTTGTATGATAATAAAAACAGAGTCTGTATGACAAGAGATAGAGATTTTTGTTAGTTTTCATATGAATAGAACAGTGTATACCATTCTAAGTTTATGAATAAAATTTGATGAAGTTCTGAGTTCAGTACTTGTGTAATTAGTTGATGCTTGCTAAGGGGGCCCACTTAGTAAGTATCTATAGTTAGTTTGTTAGCCGTTCATTTTCTGTTGATCATAAGTTAGATTTCATCTTTGAAGTTTCTGTGCAAACTCAGTCTTATATTGTTCCTACAGCATTGGGAATCCATCCCTGTGTCTGTTCCTGCAGCATAAGGCCAGTTCATAGTTTGTTTCTCAGTCCTAGCTATTATGATTTCTTCTTTGGTTAAATTATGGTTAAGTTTAGAGAACCTTGCATTACCTTCCTGTCACGTAGGTAGAATTCTTTCCAAGTATTTGTTTCTGTTAAGTTGTGACTGAAACTAGTTCTTAGTGCATATATAGTGCTGCTCCATTTCAAGTATATGTTCCCTGGTTTGACAAGTAAATGAATGACCATGAAAAGATATTAGTTGCCTGCTGGAGTGTCCAATTCCCAGGATAGGTTTCGCCGTGATTTTCATATCCTTTTGTTGGCGTGACCATTTTTGGCACCGTTTTCGGGGATGGTGTCAAGCTAAGAACCTGTTAGAAGTCATTTTTTAGCATTAGTTTAGTTTGTTAATCAAGAATTTTCAAAATCCTTCAAATCACCATTCATTCTATTGCATGCATAGAAGAAGAGACGTGTTGGGAAGGTTCCTTCCTGAAAATCTGTTTGTTGAATTGCCATTTGACCCAGCTGACAAAGAACCTAAGGAAAATCCATTTGCTCTAATACTACAACAAGCAAATATGGCACAAAATCCACCTAATCCACCTCTTGCTTTTGAGTTTCCCATTGTTTCCCAGCAAGATACTGATAACCTTAAAAATATTCCTTCTTCATTACTTCCCAAGTTCTATGGCCTAGTTACAGAGGACCTAGAAACTTTCTTGTTTGAGTTTGATATCCTCTGTCGCAGCTATGATTACACTTTAGATGCTCACAGGCTAAAGTTGTTTCCTTCCACCTTGAAGGAAGGAGCCCTTAGATGGTTCATGAGTCTGGGAAGAGGTGTTGTTGATAGTTGGGCAACCATGCAAACAAAATTCCTTGAGAAATATAAGGAATATTGTAAGAGTGGTAGTAAGGGAGATGATATATTCAGAATTCAACAAAAGGAGGATGAAAGTCTAGAGGATTATATCTCAAGATTCTTGTTTTCCCTGAAAAGGAATTCAAACCATACTCTCAACAAAGAATCTCAGAAACTACTTTTTCTAAGGGGAATCAGTGATACCTATATAGACGCCCTGGACCTGATGGGAGGAGGAGATATAACCCAACTGCCTTGGGATGATATCAAGAAAATATGTCTTAACTACTCTCAAGCAATTGTTAAGAAAGGTAGAGGTCATCAAGCCATAGTGGGAAAGTCCTCTACTAATGGAGTTTCACAGATGGAGATCACAAATTTGTTGTTAGATTTCAAGCAGGACATCATAAACAACATGGCTACACAGTTGGATACTATGCAAGCTTAGAAGAAACATGAAGAAGCTGAAGCAATGTTGGCTGAGTTCTGTCCACATTGTAGATAGAAGAAACGTGACTACAGATGTAAGATAGTGGCCAACATGGAGGCTAAATAGTTACCTACTGATTTTAAGATGATAGAAGGTGATGATGACCAAGTCTTCTTTGTTGAACAAAGGAGACCATGGGCTCCAAGACAAGGTATGCCTCAAGATCCTTTAACTTTTAGTAATCCTTATTCTAATTACAATAACTAGTGGCAACCTACATATTGCCCATCACAACCTTGGAATACTGCTCAACCTCACTGGCCTAACTATCAAAGCCCTCAATGGCAACCCCCTCAAGGAGGTTGGCAGCAACCACAAGGACAATGGACTCCACCTCCAGGTAACTAGTAGCAGAACCCTCAATGGAGAGGTTCTCAGCAATGGCAGAACCAACCCTCTGGATTCCCGCAGTCTCAGTAGCCACAACCTCTGGCCCTTATGCCTCCTCCTGTAGCACCTGCAACAAATACTGGCCCTCCAAAACAAACGCCTATGTCTGCTCAACCATTTCCAAATCCTAATAATAAGTAGCAGCAACAATAGCAACCTATGTATTCTATAGAAGCCAACCAGTATCCAACTTATGCCCTGAATATCAATGATATCCATCTCAGGTCTGGAACAACTCTCTCCACTCCACAACCACCTATAATTATAGAGATTCTAGACTCTACCGCTGAACAACCTACTGATCATGCAGAAGATATACTTGTACCAGCTACTGCCTCTAAGGAACCTATCCTGTAGCTGCAGGCTACACCACCTTTTCCTCAAAGATTACAAATTACTACAACCAAGACCATCAAAGAGCCTACCTTTGACATTCTAGATCAGTTAAAGAATGTACAAGTTCAAATTTCTCTTTTTCAAGCTATTAAAGTTGTTCTAGTTTATGGAAAAGCCATTAAAGAGGCCTATTTAAAGAAACAAGGGAGAAAGAAAAAGGATCCCAAAACTATCCATGTTCTAGGATAGTTAGCCGTTATTATGTTAGGGAAGGTTGTCATTCCAAAATATATTGATCCTTGAAGTCTTGTAGTAAAAATAAATATCAATGGTCAAGTAGTAAGAAATGTTTTGGTTGACCTTGGTGCAGCCATTAATGTGATGACCAAGCACAATATGGAGTGTTTGAATATCCCAAATATTCAGTCTACACCAACTGTCCTGCAGCTTGCTGATAGTTCCACAGTTACACCTGATGGAGTGATAGAAGTTGTCACTGTCACCCTTGAATCTTGGGAATACCCTGTTGATTTCACCATATTGTCCACTGAGGAAACCTTAGGATGATATCCTATTATCCTAGGTAGACCCTGGTTAGCTATAGTTGATGCCCTTATAGGATGTCGTTTAGGAGACATGACAATTTATGATGGTTAGTCAAGAAAGAATTTGGCTTTATACCCACATGCACAACCTCTGCCAGATTTGTCTCAACCAATTTGGCTAGATCTAGGAGAGGAAACTGAAGAAGTCAATTCATTAGCTCAGTTAATGATGCTACAAACTGATCCATTTTCCCAGCTTCAGAGTGAAGATAACCTGCTTCTACACATTTTGTAGTTTAGTTTTGGCTTGAATAGCCCATCTATTTTGGACAGTCGTTCTGAGCAATGTTTCCTATAGTAACTGAATCCTGAGAGCCATAATGATTTGCTATTATCTGATATACAGGCACCACCTTTATCAACAACCTTAATAAATGATCTCACCAAACGGATAGAAGTATCTCTAGGCCGCTATCCGCATATTAATAATAAGTTGCCTCCATCTCAACAAACTGCCCTAGCCACAATGTTGCAAGCCCACCACATAGCTTTTACATGGGACTATGGGGATATGAAGGGTTCAGACCCAAAACTCTGTACACATCGCATATATATTAACAGTGACTTTAAACCTATCAGACAGCCTCAAAGAAGAATTAATCTAGCTTTGAGAAAAATTGTTAAAGAAGAATTGTAGAAAATGTTAACATTTGGCTTTATCTACCCAATATCTGATAGTCAGTGGGTTTCCCCATTGGTCATTGTTCCTAATAAAGGAGGAAAATGTTGGTTATGTGTAGATTATAGAGAGCTCAACTTGGCAACAAAGAAAGATTACTTTCCTCTTCCATTCATTGATCAAGTTCTGGATAATTTAGCTGGGAATAAGTACTTCTCATTCTTAGATGGCTTCAGTGGGTACAATCAAATCAAGATTGCTCCTGAGGATCAAGAAAAGACTACTTTTACATGCCCTTGGGGAATGTTTTCCTATTTAGTTTTTCCTTTTGGTCTCTATAATGCTCTTGCAACTTTCTAGAAGGCAGTCATAAGTATCTTCTCAGACATCTCATATGATTGCATGGAAATATACATGGATGACTTTACTGTTTATGGTACGACATTTGAGGAAGCTCAAGAAAACTTGAAGAAAGTACTATAGGGATGTGAAGATCACAACCTATCGCTGAATAGTCAAAAGTGCTTCATGATGATGCAGGAGGGAATAGTCCTTGGTCACTATATTTCTGCTACAGGAATTCAGGTTGATCCTGCTAAGATTGAGGTCATCTCTAAGCTACCCTCTCCTGCTAAGAAAAAAGAGGTACAGAGATTTCTATGCTATGATGGATACTATAGAAAATTCATCAAGGACTTTAGCCAAATAGCAGGCCCCTTATATAGTCTGCTGAAGAAAGATGCAGATTTTTCTTGGACAGAGGAATGTGAAAAAGCATTTCTTGACTTGAAAGTCACCCTTACACAGGCACCTATTCTAAAAGGACCTGATTGGTCACTTCCATTTCATATTCATACTAATGCATCAGATTATGCAATTGGAGCAGTGTTAGGGCAGAAGGATGGTTCGACAGAACATGCACTCTACTACATAAGCAAAAATCTACAAGGGGCTGAATTAAACTACCTGTTATAGAAAAAGAAATGTTGGCAATCATCCCTCAATAAATTCAAGCATTACATCACTGGTTATCAGATATTTGTCCATGTTGATCATGCAGCAATCTAGTATCTCATGAACAAAGCCTCAATATCCGGGAGATTGGCAAGATGGTTATTGCTGATGCAGGAATTTGACATTACAATTGTGGACAAGCCAGGTAAAGCCAACGTGGTTGCTGATTTCCTTTCTAGAATTCAAAGGCAAGATGACTTTGCACTTATTAAAGACTCCTTTCCTGATGAACACCTATTTGTAATCAAGGTTATTCACCCATGGTATGCTGATATAGCAAATTATCTGGCCATAGGAAGAACTCCTCTTCAATTCTCCTCTAAGGAAAATAGATTATTGATAGAGAAAAGCTTTTACATTTTTTGGATTGCAGACTGCATGTTTTATACATGGCCAAATCAAGTTATGAGGAGATGTGTACAAGAGGAGGACACTGATGATATACTACATGCAAGCCATGATGAGCCATGTGGTGGACATTTTGCTGCCAAAAGGACAACAATGAAAATTTTAAATACTGGTTACTATTGGCCAACTTTGCATAGAGATTGCCGCTAAATATACAGGAGATGTGACAGATGCCAACGGATGGGAAGACCAACTCGATCTGATGAGATGCCTCTATTTCCACAAGTTGTAGTTACACCCTTCGACTAATGGGGACTGGATTTTGTAGGACCAATTGATCCACCTTCCAATGGTAAGTCCTACATCCTTGTATGCATAGATTATGTCACAAAATGGGTAGAGGCTAAACCTATGAAACATGCTAGGGATAATAAAGTGGTTGAATTCCTCTATGAGGAAATATTTACTAGGTTTGGTGTCCCTAGGGAAATAGTGACAGATCAAGGAGCACAATTTACTTCTACACTTATCATAGCTTTAGTCAATGAATACAATATACGGCACAGGAAATCAACTCCTTATCACCACTAGGCCAATGGCCAGTTGAGGTCACCAATAGGGACATAGAGGCCATTTTGACTAAAATTGTAGATTTGCATAGGAAGGACTAGGCCACAAGGTTACCATAAGCTATATGGGCCTACCGTACTACCTGGAAGACTGCTACAAGATATACACCTTTTGAAATGGTGTATGATAAAATAGTTGTGATGCCAATAGAATTTGAACATAAGACTCTAAGAACAACATTAGAGATGGAAATGGACTTAACAAATGCACAAAAGGATAGAATCATGCAGCTCAATGCTCTGGATGAGCTCCGAAAGAATGCCCTACAACACACTGAGATAATACAAAATCAGAGAATAAGGTGGCATGATAAATACATTAAGGAAAAGAAATTCAAAGTAGGAGATTGGGCTCTGCTTTATGACTCATGATATAAGGACAGTCCAGGAAAACTACAGACCAGATGGTAGGGCCCGTATGAAATTGAGAATGTATTTGCTAATGGTTTAGTTCAACTTATTACAATTGATCCTGTTAGATTCAAGCTGTTAGTTAATGGACACTGCCTCTGGTTGTACCATAAACCAATCTCAAAAGAAGAATTCATGCAGCAGTTCGTTCAGGATCCTGCCACTAATCTTCCTGTACCCAAAGGCTTTAGCCTTTCTCTTGCAGCTTCACCATAATTTTGTAATGCATGCTCATAATAAAGGTTTCCTTTTTAAGGAAAACCCTTTTTCTTCATTTTCCACTTGTCGCCACATTTCACTTCTTATCTTCCATTCCATCCATTCCATCCATTCATCTCATCTGCCCATGTCACCCATCCACCTCATTCACCCACACCACCCTTAATTATGGTCTCATTCCCAACTGTCATCTCATGCCAAAGTCGTTATCTTTCTCAACACGTACACACATTTATTGAAAGGTACGCAATATCTTTTGTTATCGCATCATTGATTTATTTCATTTTATTCATTTACTACTATGTCTGTATCAGTCATTTTTACCCAATATCTGCCTATTCTTTAGTACATGTGTGGACACATGTCATACTCTAAGTAGGGGGCAGGATAATCCACTTTTAAAACCTGTCCTTTCATCGCTGCCACAACTGCTTAGATAATCTTTCTTTATTATTTTCTGGTACTTTCCAAATATGATTGCATGTTTTTCATTGCATGTTTTTCATTGTAAATCATGATTAAAACTGCTTCTTTAAGTAGTTCATTTTTGGAAAAGAAGGGAAAAGTGACGGAGGGATAGAAAGAACTAGAACAGAAAGGGAAAATTTTGGATTTTCAGAAAAGAGTTTAGTTTAGCTAAGGCAAAACTATGAATATGGGTGGTCAACTGGTAAGACATGAGCCTGTAGCTCATGAGTTATTAATGCAAAACCCTCAAATAGTCCAAGCATTCAGCCTTTGTGGTTGGTTTAATTACTTTTTGAGTTTAGATACCTTCAATGAGGAGGCTGCAGGTGAATTTTCAAGCACCCTTTCTGAAGGAGAGGCTACAGTATGGGGTCTAATAGTAGCTAACTGAAGAAAGAATTACATAGGTAACTAGGCTTCCAGCCGTTGGAGAGAATTTTTCTTCGGATGCTGTCTCTGCAAGGGTAGAATGTACAATACCCACTAATGGACCTTTGGAAGTCTCTAAGTAGGGATGCAAGTGAGTTTCGTTGCCTCCTCCATATCCATAATACACTACTTTCATAATCGGGTATTTAACATGTGAAGGCCATTTTTCTTACCTACATTCTTACCATTTCAAATTGCTGAGTCATATGAGGCATGGGTTAGCTATTAATGTTCCAAACTTTTTGTTAAAATTTCTAGAACAATGTTCCCATGGAACCCAACAGGGGAAGGATAGCTCTATTTCCCACCATGGCCTTATAAAATTGTTGATTGAATGCTCTTTGAGAGATGTATCACCTCTTTCCTGGCAAGAATTTGTTGCCCAAAAGAGCCTGCAACTTCCAGAACCCCCTAGGGCACTTACCCCACATCCTCATAAAAAGAAAGAGGAAATAGCGTCTACTAGTAGGAGAACAGGGCAAGGGTCATCTTCTCCTGCAGCACTTAGTCATGTAGCTCTCACACCAGAGTCCTCTGCCCGGGTGCAAACCAGGTCTGCTAGTAGGAGAGAAAAAGGAAAAACAAAGGTAGGAGAGTCATCTGGGGTAGAACAAACCCTAGAATCTGACCCTCATTCTCAGAAAAGGCAACGCTTTTCTCCTACAACATCTTCTCCTACAACAACACCTATTGCCATCACCAGTTCACCATCATCCTCTAATAAGGCAGAACCCTCTAGGCAGTTCAGAAAGAGGAAGGCTACGAGAGCACCGCTAGCAGCCGCAACATTGCCAAGAAGAGTTTCCACAAGGAAAAAATGTAAATCCTCCCCTGCTTCACCTCAACCTGAGGTTATTATAATTTTATAAGAATCTGTAGAGTCTGAATATGATGTTTCTCAGAATGTGTCTGAGAGTGCTGCACAGAGTTCATTTGGAGAAGAACAAATTGAGACAATGGAAGTTGAGCATAATGAAAGGGGGGTACCAAGTCTCGATGACTTGGCTGTTGTGGCTATGCATATTTCGAAGGAAGCATAGTCTTCTCCACTGCAGCAATAGGAATTCATCCTGTAGCAAGAGGAGGAACAGACTAAACAATTGGAAGTGGCCAATGAAGCTTCATTTCCCCTAATAACTTGTCAAGCCACTGTTGTCTACAAAAAGACATTTTTGATTGAATTTTTGGAATATTTCAAAGCTACATGGAGACCGGTTACATTGCAAACCCTGAGTTTCTGCCACCTAGCCAAGACTGAAATGCACGAAGTCTTTGGGAGGAAGAGAAGAAGAAACTGAAAAAGGAAATTGAGAGCTAGAAACAGGAAATTCAGGAGTTAAAGGAGAAAATGGATGAAATGCTGAAGGTAACTGGTCAGATTATGGAATGCAGACCACCACCTAGAGTTTATGCTTTGTGTCTCAAAGAACAATTTTTGTGGTTCCAGCTAATAAGAATTTCTAGAAATCTAGATCCTATTATTCACACTGCTAAAGAATTCTATGATGCATACCAGGCAGCTCCTAATTGGCTAAAGAATTCTTTGTGCAAATTTTATTTACATGGCTTTATAATTCCATTTGAAACAGAGTGGAATCCCCTTCTGTACATTGGTGACATCCATTTGAGATCACTTATGTCTTGGGCGGAAAATGAAGAAAATTATGGCAGGCAATGGGAAGCATATGAAGAAGCTGAAAGGAATGAGCCTGTTCCATTGCACCCTGAGAGTTCAGACCCCCATAAAATTTTGAAAACCTGGCTTACTATGGCATATGGCTTTAATAATGATACAATCAGGATGAAAATATTTGATCTCAGAAAACAGGTATATGATGAATTTCAAGAATAGACATACTCATTTTGGAAGCTGTCATACTCCAGAATTGAGAAGAGGTGGGAGAAATTAACTATTGGGTTAAGAAGGTCTGAGCCTCACAGTCCCCTAAATTTTACAACAACTCTCAAAAGATCAAGCAGATACATATAGTTGGGCCTTCAAAAGAGGTTTGAATTGTGGTTGCCCTTGAAATTTAGACCTCATGTGCTAATGTGGCCTCTTTATCCCTACCAAGCTACAAATATTAATGAAGATACAAAAGCTCATAGGTATGAAAGGTGGCAGAGTTTCAGAGGTTTTTATTACAAATTTGGAACTCCATTTCAAAGTCATGCCTCAACCACTAATTTCAAAGAGACCACTAGAAAGTTTAATGTTGGAGGACCAGCATTGGGTGAAGTAGGGGGAAAATGATGAGCCCAAAATATGCTCATAATTTGGATACCATAGTGTACTTTTACTACCCTCGCTTTTGTTGTTCATGGTTGTTTAACTCTTTTAAAACCTTTTATTGGGGGATATCTTGTAGCAATACACTTTCATGTTCCTACAGCCTATCATGTTGACATGTCTATATTTATTATCTTGTTTGACTCCCCAAATGACTGGTATAATGCATGTAGTTTTTGAATGATGAAATAGATTTAAATATGTGATTAATGAATGGATATTGTGTATGTGCCATGCGCCTTTTCTTTCGCATCTATTACCTTGTGTTTCGCAGGTTGTTGAAGAAATTATGATCGAGTCAAGCACAGCTGATCTCGGCCTTGCAGTAAAGTCCATTTCCTGCACAACTTCGAGGAAGCTCTGGCGAAGACTCTTTGACCGAAACTGTTGGGAAAGATTTTAAATATCAGTTAATCTGGAAAGAGTGGAGTGTTAGATTCTCTCTCGATCAGGTTGAATGGATAAACTCATTTATGAAGTCTGTTCCTCGATTTCGGGATACATTTTACATCCACGTCTTTCTCTGTTAGGGTTAGTTAGTTAGTTGTTTTCCTGATTTAAATAAGTGTTTGTCCTGCGCGAGTTAGAAAGCATAGTGAGATAGAAAGGATATCATGTAAAAGTTAGTATGATAATAAAAATAGAGTCTGTATGACAAGAGATAGAGATTTTTGTTAGTTTTCATATGAATAGAAAAATGTATACCATTCTGAGTTTATGAATAAAATTTGATGAAGTTCTGAGTTTAGTACTTGCATAATTAGTTAATGCTTGCTAAGGGGCCCCACTTAGTAAGTATCTATAGTTAGTTAGTTAGCCATTCATTTTCTGTTGATCATAAGTTGGATTTCATCTTTGAAGTTTCTATGTAAACTCAGTCTTATATTTTTCCTGGAGCATTGGGAATCCATCCCTGTGTCTGTTCCTGCAGCATAAAGCCAGTTCATAGTTTATTTCTCAGTCCTAGCTGTTATGATTTCTGCTTTGGTTAAATTATGGTTAGGTTTAGAGAACCTTGCATTACCTTCCTATCACATAGGTAGAATTATTTCCAAGTATTTTTTTCTGTTAAGTTGTGACAAAAACTAGTTCTTAGTGCATATATAGTGCCGCTCCATTTCAAGTATACGTTCCCTGGTTTGACAAGTAAATGAACGACCATGAAAAGATATTAGTCACCTGCTGGAGTGTCCAATTCCAAGGATAGGTTTTTCCATGATTTTCATATCCTTTTGTGGGCGCGACCAATCATGTTAGAATGCAACCTGTACAATGTATATATCAAAACAAATCATAAAAATAATGAAATTGAACATGTGGTTTACAACAAGAAGATATTGGTTGCTTATTAATTTTTACATACCAGGGTTTACATTTTTCAAAAGACCTTTGACTTATTTTAATATTACCAGGTAAGACTAAATCACCACAAAATTTTCTATAAAATCTAGTTTGTGTTGTATCTAATAGTTGTTTTGGGTGAGGATCATGAACTTTGCAACCCACCCTTAATTTTAAAACATCTCTAGCATTAGATGAAACCCTAGTATTATCATGCCAATATTTTTTGATCAAAGATTTAATTTCAACATTCAATTTCATATCAGACCTTGGGAGTCAACCACTGAAACTCCAACATTGGTTGATAGGATAATTTTCTATACCTTCTCTTCTTTTTGCCACTTTTAGCAATTTTTTGGGATGTATTTTTAAAACTTCACTAATATTGTTTACCATTAATTTATTCAAAGTTGCTTTATTAACTATAGTAGTTGTTATGGATCTTCTTACTAGATTATTATCTTTAGATCAACTATTTTTTGCAATAGATTGAATGGCACTAGCAACAGTAGACATAACATGTTTTAATGATTGATCTTTTATTTTTGGTTGAAGAAAGAAGCCTAACCTTTTCATTATTTTCCTCATATTTTGCATTCTCATCAATTGCATCATTAGTTGACATTGAAATGAAATTTTTTTATGATCAAATAATTGCTTGTATATTCTATTTGCATGTGTTCTTATTTGCCTCCAAGAAATTTGACCAGGAAGATTATCGAAAACACCACTTTCAATTAAAAAAAAAAGTATTTTCATTAAATTCAACATCACATTCTAGATTTTCATCTTCATCTTCATCTTCATTTTCAATTTCATTTTCAAATTGAAAATTATTTACATTTTCATCTTCATTTTCATCAACAAAATGATTTTCATTTTCATTTTGATCAACAAAACAGTTTTCATTTCCATTTTCATCAACAAAATGGTTTTCGTTTTCATTTTCAACTAAATGATCATTCTCATTTTTATTTTCAACAAAAATTTTTTTTTTCATTTTCAACAAATTCTATAAAAGTTTCATATCTCAAAAAATTATCAATGTCAACATCATTAAGTCTAGCAACTTGTAAAATTTCTACAAATGAATTTACCATTTCACTAACATGTGGATTTGAAGACATACCTGGATTTGTGCATATTGAAACATTCTCCATAGCATTGAAAGAGGGATTTGAAGACATCATAGGAGTTGCTTGTATAATCATATTCTTCTCCAAATTGACTTCTTGCAAATTAGTTTTGTCTACAACCATGGTCTCCTCAATATTTTCATCTTCAATAGTGGTGGAATTGGGTACTCCCCCATCTTTCATTGATTTAGTTCTAATTCTTCTTTCTTGTTGTCTTTCACTCTCCTTTTTATTTTCTTCAATTTCTTCATGAGTAAATGTCTTCCTCCTATTATTCTGAGCTTTATCTCCCATGATTATAAAATTCTCAAGCACAAATGAATGTCAATAGTTAAATTCTTCAAAAAATTCAATCCAAATAGGAAGTTGAAGACCTATAAGGATAAAATTCTTCCTCTTGTGTTCCCCAAAACAAGTATAAAACTAGCACGATTCCACTTTAAAAACTATTTTCTTCATGCCTCCTTTGAAAAAATCAATCCATATTGCAAGTTGAAGACCTTTTGTTCCACCAAGCAAGTCCAAAACTAACAAAATTCCATTTCAAAAATGTTTTACATAATTCCTCCTTTGAAAAAATTAATCAAAAATGAAAGTTCACCACTTGTAAAAACAAGAGTTGATGAAAAATAGCCCAATTTTACTACTATCAGCAATACATGTGAAGTTACAGACTTCACAATAATTTTTGATAGTAAATTAAAATAAAATGGTTAAAAACAAACGTGATCCCATTTATTAACAAACATGATCCCGTATTATAATCGGGATCCCGTATTATAATCGGGATCTCGTTCTTGACACTTAATGTGGAGACTGTTGACAAAGGAACATGATCTTGTTTATAAAGTGGGATTGTGTTTCCCTATCAATGGTCACAACATTAAATATTAGAAAATTGGATCTCATTTTATAAAGTGGGATCCTACTTTTTTAAAATAGGATCCCGTTTCGAAAAATTTGAATTTGAATTGGGTTTTTGGTTGCTTTTTTTCCTTGTATGTTGGTTTGGGAAAAGCTTTGGGAATCTGAACCTAGGCCTTCAACCTGGTCTGACCTACAA